>CAUYQG010040151.1:0-36272 GCA_963574415.1 Tarsius wallacei
ATTTTTATTTTTTTTGAGTTGGAGTCTCACTCTGACGCCCAGACTGGAGTGCAGTGGGCGCTCCCGGCCACCGCAGCTTCGACCTGCTGGGCTCCGGCGATCCTTCCGCCTCAGCCTTCCGAGTAGCTGGAATTACAGGCGTGCGCTACCACTCCCGGCTAATTTTTGATTTATTGTAGAGATGAGGTCTCGCCAAGTTGCCCAGGCAGGTCTCGAACCTGCGGGCTCAGGCAATCCACTCACCTCAGCCTCCCAAAGCACGGGATTACAGGCTGAGCCACCAAGCCGGGCTGCATATGATTTTTTTAGCAGATAGGAGATCCTATTTTGCAGTCCGGTTCACCACCTGCGTCTTATGACAGTACACTGAGGCCTTAGGAGAACACCTGTTTTCTGAAGATTTTCCTCACCTGCATGCTTCAACCACACAGTACGGGCTCTGTGAATCCACTATGACAGGCAAAGTTCCTGCATTTCTCTTCTGGGGCTCTTTTCCATCTGACTATTCCAGCTGACTTAACACGTGACTGGTCACAGTATATTTTTTCCCATATTATAATTAAAATAATCAATCTGGAAAGTAAATTCGACCATCTAATGCAATTGCATTCATCACAGTGAGGTGTTTAGGGTCCACTCCAGGACTGAATTCAAACTTTGTGGTTATGGTACTCTATTCCTGCTCTAATAAATTCTTTTAATTACATCTATCTGAAAGGATGTATTTGGACCTTTCCAGGGCATTCCTTGCATAGAGAGTGGCTTAATTTTTGTTTTGCCACTTGTCTGTGCTTCCTGAGATGAACATATATTTACACAAGGAAGAAAAGTGGGTACGATACAGCTTACATACTTTTATAACATACATCGACAGTTTCCCAAAAAGTATGAAAGATATTTAACTCTCTTAAGAGAAAACTTTAGGCTGGACGCAGTGACTCATGCCTGTAATCCCAGCGCTTTGGAAGGCCATAGCAGGAGGATTGCTTGAGCCCAGGAGTTTGAGACCAGCTCGGGCAAGAGTGAGACTTCGTCTCTACAAAAAATTTAAAAATTAGCTGGGGGTGCTGGTGCATACCTGTAGTACCAGCTACTCGGGAGGCTGTGGTGGAAGGATTACCTGAGCCCAAAAGGTCGAGGCTGCAGTGAGCCGTGATCGTGCCACTGCATTCCAGCCTGAGCGACAGAGTGAAACTCCAATGCGAAAAAAGAGAGACAGAAAATTTTGAATGTAACCAATCCACGGTTATCATAGAAATGAAACAGGATCGTCACTCCTGCAGGCATGTGTGGTATGTCCCCACATTATAAACACAACAAGAAAAGAACAGCATCTACTTAAGAGAAAGCCCCAATGGTGGGAATGAAAGACAGCACGACCAGATTTAATGTTAAAGCAAAACAAAAAACTCCAGGATGGTACTTAAGTGAGCGTGATGGGAACGTATTGTTTCCTTATAATGATTTTAAATGGAAATTACAATTCAATCACAAATAAAAGTAAATTGTAGACAGTGAGGCGAACAAATCTGTTTCACTTGGATTCACGGTGATTATCAAATTAGCAGCTACTCATTCACCACTAACCATTTCCCTCTCCTCGTCTCCCTAACAGCCCTGAACCTCAGCTTCGAGGTGATTGCAATGGTGGCGACGCATCAGGGCTCCATTTTAGCTGTGCTCTTTTCTTCCCTGTTTTTCTTTTTTTCTTCTTTTTGTTGTTTAGCAAGGTAGAGGAGGGAGAAAGGAGCATCAAGAGAGGGAGGCTGAGCGTCTGCACCCGGCTTAAAGGTTGTGCAACACCAAGTAAAGGGTCTGGGCTGCCCTCCTAACCTGTCTCTAGGTCTCTTCCCTTGCCAGTTTCACTCCAGCTACACTGGTCAAGATGGTCCTCCACCTGCTGAACACACTCCTGCCTCAGGGCCTTTTCACCTGCTGGTCTCACAGCTAGAATCCCTTTCCCACTTGCATACACTATAGTTACTGCTCCATTTCACTTGGCTCTGACTTCAAGTGCCCCCTTCTCAGAGAGAAGAATGCCTCCCCAACAGACCCTTAATAAAATAGCACATCTTGGCTGGGCTCGGTGGCTCAACCTGTAATCCTGCGCTTTGGGAGGCCAAGGTGTGTAAATTGCCTGAGTCCACGGATTCGAGACCCTCCTGGGCAACTTGGTGAGACCTCATCTCTACAATAAATCAAAAAAAAAAAAAATTAGCTGGGCACGGTAGCGCATGCCTGTAGTTCCAGCTACTTGGAAGACTGAGGCGGAAGGATTGCTGGAGCCCAGCAGGTCGAGGCTGCAGTAGTCGGGAGCAGCCACTGCACTCCAGTCTGGTTGACAGAGTGAGACTTCAACTCAAAAAAATAAAAAATAAAAAATAAAATAAAATAGCACATCTTGTCACTCTCCAGCCCCTCACTCTGCTTTGTTTCTTCCCAAAACATGTATCACAACCTGACTTATTATATACCTACTGGGTACTTCTATTTTTTTAAATGTTTATTGATACATAATAACTGTGCATATTTTCACAGTACTTGTGATAATGTGATATATTTGTATAATCGAATCAGGGTAATTGGCACATCTGTCACTTTAGTATTTGTCTTTTCTTTATGCTGGGCTGTGTGCTTTTTTTTTTTTGAGTCGGAGTTTCACTCTGTTGCCTAGGCTGGAGTGCAGTGGCATGCTCCCGGCCACCGCAGCCTCGACCTGCAGGGCTCAGGCAATCTTTCCACCTCAGACTTCCAAGTAGCTGGAAGTATAGGTATGCACCACCACACCCAGCTAATTTTTTGATTTCTTGTAGAGACGAGGTCTTGCCACATTACCCAGGCTGGTCTCAAACTCCTGCGCTCAGGTAATTCTCTTGTTTCAGCCTCCCAAAGTGCTGTGATTACAGGTGTGAGTCACCACGCCTAGCCTGTGTATTTCTTTATTGAAGGAACCCAGTATCATCTAGGAGGTTCTAACCAAGGAAGTTCAGGGTGGGTCTGGAGGTACAGGTGTTCTGATCACAGAAATTCTGATAAACACCCTGGTTAAGAACCACTGGTTTCATGGATCTTATCATTGTGGTGATCATGAGGTCTGGGTTAAAATTCCAGCTTGACTGCTCCAGGCCCAGTCAGCGACATAGTAGTAATAATGCCCACCTCCAAGAGTTGTGCGAAGGATAACAGGAGCTAATAGATTGGGGACAGCTTCCTGAGCAGGAAGGCGCAATATAAATATTCATTATCAACACACCTTGTTTCTTCTCTACAAGTGAATTTCCTTATATTTTAGAGAAAGAATAGTTTAAAGTACTAATAAAAATCTATGTTTAATTAGAACCCCAACAATCTTTTTGAATCAGATTGATCCAATCGGTTGCTTTCTTGCAAACTCAAAGTTGTACCTTCATTTTTATCTCTGAAGGCAGTGCCAAGGGAAAGGAGTTGATGTTGGCCAAAAATCATAGCCCATCTAAATAGTTTCATATTGTTTAATTCAAAATTGCCAGCAGCCTTGCCCAGGCTGGCATTGGTGTCCCTGCCACTCTGCTGGAAGGCGCATGGGGGGGGGCACAGCTTCCCCAGTGGGGGGAGGCGGAGACGAGTGTCCTGACCTCCCTGTCATCCCAGCTCCCTCTCTAAGGCAGACAGGGGACAGGCAGAGACCGCAAAGACCCAGAGACAACACTTCAGCAGGCAAAAAGCAGAAGTGTGGCATTTGGAAACATGAGCTTAATCACAGAAGAGTCCACCGTGGTCTCCAAGGGAGTGGGACCCTGCATCATAAGAAGCGATCAATTTCTGCAGTATTGACAAGGCTCAAGAGGTCTCCAAGCAAAAGGGGCTCTGTGCTAGGAAACAGTCCTCCAGAGAACAGATCCAGGGTCGCCTTTTGTGACAGAGAGCACCAGGAGAGAACTTAAGAACACACGGGTGGGGACATTTTGTGATTCGTGTTTATGTCACCAAGGTAATAAATATTTTATAGATGATCTTCTGTTTCTAAACAAGGCTTGCTAGGTTTCATTGGGTCAAGAGTGACACCTAGTGGAAAAGCTGTGTTAAACTTTTTTTTCCTGTTCGGAAAAAAATAAAATTAGTTTATAAAATGATTCCACCTATAACCAAGGTATCAGGGCACAGTCCCCGAAACTGCACCCCAAATCCTGCATCTTCAAACTCTATGGGAACAACAGGAAAAGGGGACCAACAGATGAACTAGATTTAGAACTAGACATGCTGTGTATTAAGAAACTGATAAGAAAAAGAAACGGGGTTAAATAAATAAGATGAGGGTTGCCGCAAGCTTGTTTAACATGGCGAAAATTTTCCTTCAGAGGGAAAGAGAACAATTAGGATTTGACTAGGAATCCATAGGTAGGACCTACTGGATTGGAAGCCTGTGAAACACAGTAGCTAGTGCCCCTGGAGACCCTGCCAAGCAGCTCAACCTGGGGCAGTTGGCCTCCTTGCCTTGTGGAGGCTAGGATGACCCTCTCGACCTCCAGTCCTGAAGTTCTGCAATTCACATATCCCAGCCTACACCTAGCTTCTCACCCCAGATGGCATCACCATTTTCTCTGAGCCCAAAATCAGGGCATACACGAAGGAGACCCCAAAAACCCCCCTGGAATTTATTTTTTAAATTGTGTACTCTTACATGTGTTAACTTCAGTAATCTTCAAAGTACTCTCCATTTGATGCAATACAACTTTCAGGTTGCTTTTTCAACTACTCAGAACAGTATTTGAACTCATCAATTGGATGCCTTTTAGTGATTCTGCTGTTTTTTGTTTCACCTCTTCCACACTGGCAAAATGTTGCCCTTTGAGGACTTTTTCCATCGAGGGAAACAAACAAACAAACAAAAAAGTCACTCTTGGGGAGAGACAGGGTGAATAGGGAGGGTGGGGCACGGGGGTCATGCCATGTTTGGTTAAAAACTGCTGAACATTCAGGGTAGTCCGGGCTGGTGCATTGTCATGGTGGAAGAACCTGTCACCTGTTTGCCACAACTCAGGACATTTCTTCCACAAACCATGTCGCAACCTTCCCAAAACTTCCAAATAAAAACTTTGGTTGACTGATCCTGAGGAACAAATTCCAAGTAAACTACAAAGGGTCCACCCTCCAAAAAATAATTCTGGTTTCTTAGGGGGTCCCCCCTCATAACCTAACACTCAGTGGGACCACAAAACAGAGTCATCAAATTAAGGCCTGCCCTGGGAAATTCAAGATATTCACTTGCTGTAATTACTGTATTTGCCCTTTTTAAAATTTCATGAAGAATTCATTCTGCTTACTAAACAACCTCTGGGATATATATATATTTTTCTCCAGGAACAATCATTGTTATTCAGAAGGATTTCCCAGTCCCTCAGTAAAGGCTCTGGTACAGCTTTTACCCCTGCCTGGCGAGATGGTGACTTTCTGGTTTCTCACCTCCTTCTCACCCACACTTCTCTAAATCGCCTCTCATAGTGCTCTTGAGGCCCCAGGCCAGGGTTTCCATCCCAGAGGGGCCCTACCCAGGCCCTCCCTTCCAGCTGCCTCACAAGGATTCCTCTGAAACTCACCAAGTAAACATATTTGCCACAACACGGCTCCCACTGGGGCCCTACCCTGGTTCTACTAGACACATGTACTTTATAACTCCCAGGCCTGGTCTGTGCCACACTGTTGGTTTGCTCTGGCAGCCCAGTGGAGCCTAATAGCATAATTCACTCCTGTGTGCTTAATCGGTTAAGCCAACTTCAAATGTGTTTTTGGCTGGGCTAGAGTGTGCTCACTTGTTTGTATTTTAATTTACACACACACACACACACACCCAGTGCTGAGAGGCAGTTTAAAAATTAAAAGTTTTCCAAGCCACGTTGATGACAGTCAACAACAGTTGACAGACTTCACAGGCACCATGTATTTTTCAGTCCAGTGTTTGGAAGAACTGCTCAAATTGCAGTTCAAACCTCACCTCTTTCAGAAAGGTTTTTTTTGGTTGTTGTTGTTGTTTTGGGGGTTTTTTGTTGCTGTTTTTTAGAGTGTCAATATTTATATTTATTTATTTTTATGTTTCTTTTTTTTTTTTTTTAGAGACAGTCTCACTATGTTGCCCAGGCTGGCCTCAAACTCTCATCCTCAAGCAATCCTCCTGCTTCGGCCTCCCAAAGTGCTGGGATTAAAGGCATGAGCCACCACAGTGGCCCAAAAATATTTAATAAAGCAACTTCTGCCAGTGTTTCCCAGACTAAAGTCATTCATATCATCTTGATTTTTACCACATTCCTGTGCCAACTCTACTGTAAATTATCTAATATGTATATATCAATTGACTTGTATTTTTGCATAAATTTAATTTTATAAAACTATTATCGCTGCCATGAAATCATAACTTTGATGGCTGTTATGTTTTTTCTAATATACAATACAATAAAATATATCACCGAAAATGATTTTTAAATGACCGCCTCTGCAGCAATAAACATCATTTTTGTATCTATAAAATAAAACGTACAATATTTAAGAAAACACTAGCCAAAGGAAATAATCTCTGACCCTACCATTCCTCCAAAAACAACTTTCAGGAAAATGGTGAATAGGGAAATTTTGTATTGAGGGCTTCATTCTTCACCCACCCCCTCCTTCCTTTAATCAGTAATCAAATAAATCACTGGGGGTGGGGTCTCATATCCAGTAATTCTAATATAAGACAGGAGTGAAAGCCATCATGTCACTCCCTTTTTCTTTAATTGTTTAAATTATTTACTTATTTATTTTTTGAGTTGGAGCCTCACTCTGTCGCCCTGGCTGGAGTGCAGTGGCATGCTCACAGCCACGCTAGCCTTGACCTGCTGGGCTCAGGCAATCCTTTCACCTCAGCATCCCAAGTAGCTGGAACTACAGGCATGCGTTACCAGGCCTGGCTAGTTTCTTGATTTATTGTAGAGATCTCGCCAAGCTGCCCCTAGGCTCAGGCAATCCTCTCTGGGTCTTCCAAAGTGCTGGGATTAAATGTGTGAGCCACCGCACCGGGTGTCATTTCCCTTTCCAAAGACGTTTCTCCCCATTTAGGAACTTCCATTCTATCTACCACTTCCATGGTGCCAGGCTTTATGCACTGACAGAGGATGAAAAAGCCTCCAGCTTGTTAAAACACTATCCCATGTGCGCATCAAAGTCAAAAAAATGATGCCTTGACTCTGGAATTCCAGAGAAAGCCAGTCTCCAGGGCTGTCCCAAACTCACACCGCGTTGATCTATGCATCTACTACAGAAGGCTTTGTTTTCTCTCTTTCATTCTTCCTTTCTTTTTATTCTGAGTTCTCCTTTTATTAGTTAAAAATAAATAACGTTTTTTAATTTTGAAAGCAAATAGGGTTTTTTGTTTGTTTTTTTGAGTCAGAGTCTCACTCTGTCGCCCAGGCTGGAGTGCAGTGGCACGCGCATAACCAACCCAGTGTTGACCTGCTGGGCTCAGGCAATCTTTCCACCTCAGCCTTCCAAGTCGCTGGAACTACAGGCACACACTACTACGCCCCGCTAATTTTCTGATATACCGTAGAGACAAGGCTGCCCAGGCTGGTCTCGAACTCCTGGGCTCAGGCAATCCTCTCACCTCAGCCTCCAAAAGTGCTGGGTTTACAGGCTTAGAGCCTGAGTTTACAGGCTTGAGCCCCTGCACCTGGCTGAAAGTAAATGTTTAATGTAAGAAAAATTAGAAAGTAAAAATAAGGCTGGATGCCGTTGCTTATACTTGTAATCCCACACTTTGGGAGGCTGAGGCAGGAGGATTCCTTAAGCCCAGGAGCTTGAGACCAGCCTGGGCAACATAGTGAGACCTCCTCTCTCCAAAAAAACAAACAGTTAGCCGGGCGTGGTGGAGCATACCAGTAGTCCCAGCTACTTGGGAAGCTGAAGTGGAAGGATCACTTGAGCCCAGGAAGTCAAGGCTCCTGGTGGGCCATGATCATGCCACTGCACTCCAGCCTAGGCAACAAAGTAAAGCTCTGACTCAAAAAAAGGAAAAAGAAAAAGAAAGTAAAAATTTTTAAGTAATGGAAGTAAACATTTTTAATGTCCCTAAGACTACCATGAGAGACAACCATTTTTAACACTTCAGAATGTCTATCAAAACACTTTCTAGAATGTGAGTCAGGTATTATTTAAAAGTAGATGCCTGCTGAACTCAGGGCTGTAAAAAAAGGAAGAGAAACTTTTTCCTCCCTCATACCCAAGCCAACTTTTTATTCTCAGTCTGAGCTTCTAGCTTCAGCGGCTTAATACATTCTGGTTGCAGAGCTAGAAACAGAAGCCAGAAGGTGCCAGAAATCTACCATTCCACCCACCTGCTCCATTCCAGGAGGCTGGTGCTCAGAGGTGAGGCCTACACCAGGTTCAAGAAATGGGGAAGACCCATGCCCCACCCCAGACAGACCTCAAGGAGAGACCTGGCTTCTGGGGAAGGGAGCTTGAACCCAAAACTTTGACTTTGCTCCTGTAACAAAAGAGTCCTGTGCCCAGCTTGGCACACAGAGAATTAAGCCATCTTCTCAGAAAGAACAATGAGCACCATGTAAACTCCTAAAATCCTAGACAGATTCATGGATGAAGAAACACCTCCTAGCTGGGTGCGGTGGCTCACTCTTGTAATCCCAACACTTTGGGAGGCAGAGGCAAGAGGATTGCCTGAGCCAAGGGGTTTGAGAACAGCCTGGGCAACATGGCGAGATCTCATCTCTACAATATATCAAATAATTAGCCAGGCGTGGTGGCGTGTGCCTGTGGTTCCAGTTACTTGGAAGGCTGAGGTGTAAGGATCACCTGAACCCAGCAGGTCAAGGCTGCAGTGGCCGTGAGCGTGCCAAACACCTCCTAAAACTCCCACTGAGATGGTACCTCCAGCCTGTTTGGGTGGGTGGAAGGAGCTGAATGGATCTAATTTCAGTTTGTTAAAGCCCATTGACCAAAACTACCAGACACATACCTCTGGAACCTCTAGAGAAGAGGGGCTTGGGAAGGATTCTTCTACGATCTGGGTTTCTTATGGACCATTCTAAGGAGAAATTAGGGGAGTGGGGATGAAATCTGGATTGGACTATGTCCAAAAGAAAGGACAATTTGGTGATGAATTACTAAATTTTTATTTTAGCAAGGAAAATAACTAAAGTGGGTGAGACTTGCCACGAGTTTAAAAAGAAATAGCAGTCACTTGTGTTAAAAAGAGGATATCTTGTCAGTTTTGTGGTTGTAGAATGGCCTTGTCTTTATCATTTTCCAAACATGGTCACGGAGTGGCCTCGTGTGAATGCTGTTTATGTTCTGGGAGCACTGTTAATGTTCACTTGGGAAATCATGATCCGACTGCAAGCAGCACTAATTTTTACTTTTCTAAACAAATAAAGGAATGTATCCTCTCTTAGACCAAATGAATATTCATTACATATATATATACACACATATGCCTATTTTTACAAATATAGGATTATACTGCACATCCTATTTGATAATCTGCTTTATATAATGCTATCCATATCAGCCATAGTTATCCCTGACTGTATTCAGCTGCATCACTATAAATGTATGAATGGGCTTCCACTGTAAGCTAAACCATGTTGAATTAATCCCCTATTGCCTGACATTTAGAATGTTCTCCTTTCCTGGCACAGCGGCTCTCCCAGCACTTCGGGAGGCCGAGGTGGGAGGATCACTTGAGGCCAGGAGTTCAAGATCAGCCTAGTAGTCATAGTGAGACCCTGTCTCCACAAAAAAATTTTAAAAATGAACCTGGCATGTGTGGCTCGTGCCTGCAGTCCCAGCAACTCAGGAGGCTGAGGCAGAAGTATCGCTTGAGCCCAAGAGTTCAAAGTTACATGAGCCATGAATGACCATGCCACTGCACTCCAGCCTAGGCGACACAAGGAGATTCTGTCTCTAAAGAAAATATGTTTTCCTTTGTATGTGCATGCATGTGTGTGTGTATATTTGTTGACCAAGTCTGCTATAATAAATACCACAGACTACATGGTTTAAGAGACAGAATTTTATTTCCTCATTATTCTAGAGGACAGAAATCTGAGACCAGGTGTCGGCAAGGTTGATTTCATTCTGAGGATCCTCTCCTTGGCTTGCACATGTCTGCTGCCTTCTGGCATCTTAACATGGTCTTACCTCTGTATATGTCTATGTCCTAATTTCTTCTTTTTGTAAAAACACCCATCCTATTAGATTAGGGCCCACTCATATGACCCCCTTTCACCTTAATTTCCCCCCAAAGGTCCTATCTCCAAATATAGTCACATCCTGCAGCACTGGGGGTTAGGACTCCAACATGTGAATTTTGGGGGACACAGTGTATCACATAACAATAACTGTGTATGTATGTGCTTTTATAGTCAATGTGGTAATGGTCATCTCTGTGTTTATGATTTTGTGTATAGTAAGTCCCCTACAAACGAACCTTCAAGTTATGAACTTTAACAGTGCACACCTGCACTTTTTTATGTATTATTTCTTTCCATCAGGTATCATTATAGCATGTTAAATATATACAGTACTATATAGCCAATTGTGTTGTTGGGTACCAAGGCTAACTTTGTTGGACTTAAAATAAATTGGACTTACAAACGCACTCTCAGATCCAAACTCAATTGTATGTTGGGGATTTCCTGTACATCCACAATTATTTCCCTAGCATAAATTTCTAGAAGTGGGATTGCTAAGTCAAAGTGAGATCACAGTTTGAAGTCTTTTGGTAAGACTGTCAAATTGCCCTTGAAAAGTTGTCCCAATTGTACACTCTCACTGAGCAGTACAGGAAGGTGACTTTAGCCCTGTTTCCTTCATTGTGCTTTGTAATTTTGCAATTACCTGTTTTTATTGGTTTCATCTTTGGCAGGTTAATCCCTCCACATGCATTCTGATGGTCCAAACACATTAGTGAGACCAAGACTATAAGTTTAATGACTTCAGGAAGTGAGAATTTTCATCAGTAGTTAAGTAAACAAATGAAAGGAAATGTCATATTGATAGTAAGTCAGGTTATTTCCAATCACCAAGGACAGTTAAGTTTTTTTTACTGCTAGAAGTAGTGCCTTGATTTTTAACTCAAGCATTAATACTCTCTTTTGTTTCTGTACTCCAGATTTGATTAGAAATCTTTTGGGTTACAAGTGACAGTAAACGCAACTCTAAATGGCTTAAGAAAAAAATGGGGGAGGGGGAATTTATGAATTCATATAACTGAAAACCCTGTGAGACAGGGTAGCCACAGGTGAGGCTTCAGCCTGAAATCAGGCTGCCTTTGGACTGACTGATACCTAAGCTTTCTGTGGTGGCCTCTGACAATGTCAGGCTCTGTCATAATAGCCACAAAATGTCTGTGAGAGAATCAAAAGGAAGTCATCGTGAATCCTGGACAGGAAAGCAACAATACCATGATTCTGTCTCTCACAGAGTTCTAGAGCTAGGTGGAAGTTTAGAAATCACCTCATCCAATGATGTTCAAAGTGTTTTGGTTATGTTTTGTTTTGTTGGGTAACTCATTCACCAAACAAGATCTTATGATGACGTCAAATGCATAAAATAGAATTTAGACGGAGTAACTGAGTTGGAACTGAGGTAGGGATCCCTGGCCTCTTCCTGTTTCTCCCTGAGGCACCTCCAAGAAGCACACCACTGATCACTTCAGAGATAGGGAAACCAAGGCCCAAAGCACTTGCATGGCTGAGTCAACAGAATTCAGGGGCCTTCACCTGACCCCTCAGTCTCGTTGCTTTCCTCACTTCCGTTTGCTCTCCCCACTGCACTTTGAGTATTGTGTCAGCTTTTATCCTGGATCCAGCAACTCTGCTCCTACCAAAAAGTGGAGACAGAATAGAAGACTCAGGCACCTACCATCTGTGTATATGCACAGCTCTGTGCCTCCAGCCACAGAACGGAGCCGGCTCAGAGCAGTGTTGAGGTCTTGCACTTCTCCCAGTTTCCTTAAGGGTTTTTTTTTGGGGGGGGGGATTGAGTTGGGGTCTCACTCTGTTGCCCAGGCTGGAGTGCAGTGGCATGATCATGGCTCACAGGAGCTTTGACCTCCTGGGCTCAGGCGATCCTTCTGCCTCAGTCTCCTGAGTAGCTGGAACCACAGGAGCACACCACCACTGTACCCAGCCTAAAGAAGATACTTCGGCAAGGTGCAGTGTGAGCATAGAGGCAAGGTTAACCAAAGATGGAAACCTACAGATAGCTGTCCTATCGGAAAGAAAGGTTATCAGTTCAACTTTAATGAATAGAAACATTTGCATTCCTGCACAATTAAGAGTTAAAACCAGTTTGGGAAAAGATGATCAAATGTATGCAGATGTCAGTAGAATTCTAGATGGTTAAAATAAATACTTTAAATAAAATAATAAGCAACACAATACATGTCTGGTAAGAAGAATATCCCCCAAATATCATCAACATGTTTTATGTGAATTTATAGTCCAGAGATGGACACAGAGAGCCTGCTACATTCTTTCTTTCCCTCTCTGCCACCCATTTCCTTCTCCCACTTTTAATTGAAGTTTTTCTTATGCAAAAGATCCAGGGCATAGAAGAAAACTACATTAATAACTTTTCTAAAATAGAACAAAATAAAAGGTTAAAGGTCATCAGGGCCAGACACAGTGACTCACACCTATAATCCCAGCACTTTGGGAGGATTGATTGATCCCAGGAGTTCAAGATCAGCCTGGGCTAACATAGTGAGACCTTGTCTCCACAAAAAAAAAAAAATTTAAAAATTAGCTAGGTGTGGTGGCACACTCCTGTAGTCCCAGCTTCTCAGGAGACTGAGGCAGAAATATTGTCTAAGTCCAGGAGGTCAAGGCTGCAGTGAGCCCTGAGCATGCCACTGCACTCCAGCCTGGGTAACAGAGTGAGATTCTAACATATACACAATCAAAAAAATCACTGGGACGTGAGTAACATTCAGAGCTATGCATATGCAAGGTTGTGGCTTAGAGTCAATGGAGAAAAGTTACAGGAGACTGGCAGGGGTTGAATTTCCCCTCTGGGAAGGATGATTTTTTGGAGGGTATCATTAAGTACAGCTCTTCCTTTATATGGAGGAAAATTGTTTCTATCAAAGCTATGATTTCTAGCAAAGCCCATATATAACCTTTTTTATTGTACAATGGTATTTTGCAATTAAAAGCAATATTAATTAGTCAAAGCTAGCAATATAGAGTCTCTCAAAACGTTCAAGTCATAAGAGAACATTAGGAAAACATTACAGAACATAGGAGAAAACTGACAGATGTATTTATATATATCCTTCTTTAGATCTAAAATCACTTTGTGGGTTTAGTAACAGAACTATATTAAACTTGTCATGATTTGCTCATCATAGAATCTTGAGGTCTAGCCAGGCACAGTGGTGTGTGCCTCTAGTCCCAGCTACTCAGGAGGCTGTTGCAGAAGGATCACCTGAGTTCAGAAGTTTCAGGCTGTGATGAGCTGCTGATTGTGCCACTGCACTCCAGCCTGGGTGACAGAGTGAGGCCCTGACTCAAAAAAATAAAAATAAAAATAAAAATTAGCCGGTTGTCAAGCATGCCTGCTGTATTCAGGAAGCTTGAGGCAGGAGAAGCATTTGAACCTAGGAGTTCAAGACTGCAGAGAGTCACAATTGTGCCACTGTACTCCAGCCTGGGTAACAGAGTTAGACCGACCCTGTCTCTAAAAAATGAATACACTTAAAAAAAAAAAAAAACTTAAGATCTAGTACATAAGAATTGTGACCATCAGGAGGAATAATTAGGGTTGGGGAGGGAGGGGTATGCCTTTTTTTTCATCTTTGGGCTTAGATAGCCACAGAAATTCATGCATGTCCCCTGGATCCGCCCACTTCACTGGTCACGTGCCAGTTATCTGTCACCTGGTGCTAAGATACTCCGCCATACATCCATCTTTCCTACTATACTCTCAGCTCAGCAAAGGCAAGGGCTATATCTTATTTATTTAGGATCCCCAGAGGGCCCAGGAGAATGCTTGCCCCTCAAGTAGTCAATCAGTTGCGTAGGTGCCTAGTAAATACCATAGAAGCAGAGACAAAAAATGAAAGTGACGAGATGCAATGCAGCAACACCCCTTCCATGCTCTGAAATGCTGGCATTTTTGTCCTTTTCCTGGATTAGTAAAAGGTGAAGTATAAATCCCAAGGAAAGACTGAGTCAGAAGTTTCAGACTATGGCCAAATAAGGACTGTGGAAGAAGGGTCTAGAAACATGGGACGAAATTAATGTAGCCTTCACAATACTTTTTTGCCTTTTTTGTTGTCATTCTTTGGGCCAGTTTACTTGATTGAAAAGATAATAACTAAGGCTAAAAACGTAGCATTTCAGTGTCAGGAAACAAATAGGGTATACCAGAAGAGGGCACTCCTACCACAGAGATTTACAGCTAGCGGTTTCTTGACTGTCTGCCCGTCGCAGGGTCAACAGAGAAAATGCAGCATTCTTTCCTAAGGAGCTCATAACTCTCTGGCCAAGCAAGAAGGAAAAGAAAAACACCAAGGGTGAAAAATTCATCGAGGAGAATGCCACAGACGATGACCCTGCTCCCTGACCATTGCAGTTGAGAGGCAGAGCTTTATATGGTTCTCATGGGCTGTTTACCTCCTCCTCACTAAAGCTCAAAAAAAAAAAATTCCCAAGACAAACTACACCAAGGCCTGTAATGCCCCTCCCCCTGCACTGCCCTGCAACTCCTTACTTCCACTTGCTATAACAAGTCATTTCATTCTAGGGCTCACCGAGGCAGAAGGTCTGGGCACATTTGCCAGAGGTCTGTCACGTGAAGTAACAGTGTCCTACTTTTTAGAGGAAGAGGACTTGCGCCCTTCCTGATGTCCCATGAGAACTTCCTGGGTTTCTGAGCTGTGGAGGCAGATAGACACTGTCCCTGCCTTCACCCTTCTTTGGGACAGTTATGGGCTGATGGTCTGAACTTTGGGAGAGGTGTGGTTGTCCTCCTTCTCTGAGGGCTGCCATGGTACAACTGACCCAGAGATTGGGAGGTAGGTGCCCCTGACTTGTCCAAGGCTGGCTCTGTTTGGGGACTTCATATGTGTTCTGGTCCAAAATGTGCCCTTCTCCTTGCTAGTGTATGACTCTACAGTTAAACTCCTTTGCTCCTGCCCTGACCCAAGTCCTCATCACCCCGTAGGCTCCCACTGGTTTCCTCAGGCCTGGTCCCTGATCAATCCTTGACACTACACTTGAATCCCCTCCCTAAAAAAAGATCTGACCCCTGAATAGTTTGACCTCCCTGCCCACAATCCTTCTCATCACCTACTCCAGTCAAATTGGTCTGTGTTGTTCCTTGAAAACAATTGTGTCCTGCCTCAGGGCCCTTGCAATTTGCTGGCCCCCTCTGTCTAGAATGATATTCTCCCAGACACCCACATGGATCGCTGTCTTACTTTCATTCAGGGTATGTCCAATAACACTCCTTCCCTAACCATGCATATCTACACTAGCGCCCACAATTACACTCATTTATCCCCTTACACTGCTCTGCTTTTCTTCACAGCACTCACTGCTGCCTGATGTCATGTCATACACCTGAGCAACCATGTCTGTCAACTCCACAAGGACACAGAGTATCTTCTTGTCTTATCCACAACTGTATCTGCAACACCTGACACATATCTTTCATCCATGTGGCTTTTTCCTCCAGCCCCTCTGGCACTCCTCATTTACTCCGGAATTAAACCAAATCCTAGGCACGGCATTCAGGGCTCATGATCCGACCCTCTCCTCCCTTTCTGGCCAGATCTCCTGTCTCACACTCCCCACCTGCAATGTGCCCTGAACTCCAATCAAACCTGGTAATACAAGGGGGGACCCCCAAAAACCCAGAATTTATTTATTAAAAATTCTTACATGTTTAACCTTCAGTCACCTTCAAAGTACTCTCCGTTTGATATACCTATCAAGTTGCTTTTTCCACTGCTCAAAACTGTTTTTCAACTTGTCAATTTTGATGCCTTTCAGTGCTTCTGCTGTTTTTCGTTTCACCTCTTCCATATTTCCCTGTAAGGACCTTTTTCATTCAGGGAAACAAGTCACTTGGGGCGAGATAGGGTAAATAGGGAGGATAGGCAAAAAGGGTACCCTCATAATACATATTTGCATACCTAACCCTGAATTGGACCCCACAGATTTAAAATAAATTTAAAGAAAAAATAGGAGGACAGGGGATGCGAGTCATGCCGTCTTTGTTCAAAAACCGCTGAACCCTCAGCACGGTGTGGGCAGGTACACTCGTAAATCACCCATCATGAAATGGACAAACACGTTGGACGACTCTTCAAAAAACAAATTCTCTGAAGCTGAACGCAGCCTCTTACAACACTAGCTGGAACACTGATGCCAATGAATTCCTAGAACGCTTACCTCGTAGAGAAATACTATACTACAAGAGACCCACCCTCCAAAAAGGAATTCTGTTTTTTGGGGGTCCCCCCTCATATATCATCCACATTCATGGCTACAGGACTTTACTCCCACCGTCCACTTCATCGTCATTTGTTGAAATCCTCCTAACCTCTGAAAACCCATCTGACATGCTCTCTCCTCACAGGAAGAGGTGTTTTTCCCACATCCCAGCCACTCACAGTTCTTCTGTCCTTTAATACTAGTTTATACAGCTTTTATGCGATGCCCTCGTTGATCAGTTTCTTCTCTGTTTAGCACTCTCTGCCAGTAGACAAAGTAGAGGAACTTCCACACACATAGAGAGCAGGGACCTCAAACTCAAATACCCACAGAAGCTAGGCACAAAATAAGTGAGGCTGTCTTAGTCTGCTCAGGCTGCCAAAACAAAATAGGTGACTTTAACAACAGAAGTTTATTTACTCATGGTTCTAGAGGCTGGAGGTTCTATCAGGGCTAGTTTCTGGTGAGGCCTCGCTTTCCAACTTGTAGCTGCCTTACCTCCGTAAGCAGGCTGAGAGAGAGCTCTTTGGCGTCTCTTCTTCATCTAAGAACATCAGTACTAAGCCGGGTGTGGTGGTGCACACCTGCAAACCCAGTACTTTGGGAGACAGAGGCATGAGCATTGCTTGAGGTGAGGAATTTGAGACTGGTCCAGACAACATAGGAAGACCCCCATCTGTACAAAAATCAAAATAATTAGCCAGGAGTGGTGGCACACACCTATAGTCCCAACTACTCAGGAGGCTGAGAATCCAGGAGTTCAAGGCTGCAGTAAGCCAATATCATGCCATTGGGTTCCAACCTGAGCAACAGAGCAGGACCCTGTCTCCAACAAAAGGGAAAAAAGGACGCCAGTTCTACCAAATTAGGGCCTGACTCTTACGACCTCATTTAACCTTCATCGCCTCCTTAAAGGTTTTGTCTTCAAATACAGGCACACTGGAGGCTAAGTCTTCAACATACGAATGGGAAGGAGTGAAGGACACAACTCAGTTCCTAGAGGTGGGCAAGGAGGGCTTAGGGGAGCTGGAGGGCAGCGCCTATACACAAGGGGAGTCTCCACTCAGCTCCAGCAAATCAGTTCCAGGCTTGATCAGTGAGCCAAATATTCCCAGACTCTCACAGAGAGAAAGAAGCTGGAACTCTAGATGATTCTTAAATCTCTCATTTTGAAATTGGAATCAGTCACTAGTTAAAACATATTATTTTTAGCCGTGTGAGCAAAACAAACCCTGTCCACAGACAGGATTCAGCCTAGGGACCCAGAGTTGGCACTTTCCGAACTCCAGTGAGCGGAAAGCTTCCTGAGAAAGATGGATGCGCCATTGTGAGAAGCTCTGAAATGAAAATGATAAAATGGAAAAAAGAAACCCTGACTCCTCACTGTTACAAGAAACCTGCCTACGCCTCCCTCACTCCCGCCTTGCTGGTCTCCTGATGAGGGACTGCTGTCACTGCCCGCCTCTCCATTCCCATCTCCCCTGCTTAGCCTCACAGACCTGGGCAGATCCGCCCCAAGCGCTGGGTCTACCCCTGAGCTCTGCAGTTAATTGGAGGAGAGAGAAACTGGGGTCAGTTGAGAAGAAAGTCACCTACGTGATTAGAGGGCTGAAAAATCAAGATCAGGAGAGGTTAAACGAACCAAGGTAATTTCCTTTGGAGGAGAGGAGGTTACAGGTGAGCCAGCAACGGCTTTCAAGTATAGAAAAGGGTCATGCCCAGGACAGTAATGAACACTTCTCCCTACTGAGAACAGAACAAACAGAAAACAGACTCCAAAGGCAGTGTGGGGATGTGGATGCTTCTTTTGCTAACACAGGTATTTGTAAGGACTGGTTTTTGTGCTTGAATAGAATGTTACGGTGGAAACATTCTTTTTTGCATTCATGATCTCCCTCCTAATAGAAGGGTCATTACCAATGGAAGGAAGAATGAGCTATAATGGTAAAAGATAGGCTTTCATCTATGTAAGAAGGTGGTAATGTGACATTTCTCAATGAAGAGTGTGCTGCTTCTGTATTTGCCTAGGAGATCCACTTCATACAGGATGCAGCTGAAACATGAATTAGTTTGATAAGAGGTTCAAGGTCAGGCCAGGCGCAGTGGCTCACACCTATAATCCCAGCACTTTGGGAGGCCGAGGTGAGAGGATTGCCTGAGCTCATAGGTTCGAGACCAGCCTGTGCAACTTGGCAACACCGCGTATCTATAATAAATCAACAAATTAGCCAGGCATGGTGGTACACGCCTGTAGTTCCAGCTACTTGGAAGACTGAGGTGGAAGGATGGCCTGAGCCCAGCAGGTCGAGGCTGCGGTGGCCGTGAGCATGCCACTGCCCTCCAGTTGGGGGACAGAGTGAGACTCCAACTCAAAATAAAAGAAAAAAGAGGTTCAAGATCAGAAGGCTCTGAACAGCCACATGTTCCCTTCTGCACACTTTCCAGTTAAACACCAAGAAAGCTGAGTTTCCTCCAGTAAATGAGGGGTGGAAGTTAGAACTGCAAACATAGATATACATAACCAAACCCACAGCCTGGTCCTTAAGGTGCATGGCAGCACAGGATTCCAGGGCAGGGGTGAGCTGCCTTCACAGGATACCTGGGCATTGACTGCAATGACTGGCATTTTCTTAATTTTCTAAGTTAAAGGAAGATCAAGGGCAAGATCGTGTCTCTGGAACTCTACCCAGCCTGGTCTCCAAGGAAATAAAGTCTTAGAGAATTCCTTTGTGCTCCCTTTCCTCTCTTAACCCCCAGAGAGAGCACTCCTTCTGTTCCTGGATACCTCCACCAATATCATTGGCACCCCCACAGAGAAGGCTTAGACTCAGAAACTTGCCTGTTACCCTGCTCTCTCAAAGCTTCACTCCTGCCTAGGATTTCCAACCAAAGTGGTATGACTTTCTCTCTCTCTCTCTCTCTCTCTCTCTCCCTCCCTCCTTCCCCCTTCCCCTCCCCCTCCCTGTCTCTCCCTCTCCTCCCCACCCCCCAGCAGAGAGGAAGTCTTGCTATGTTGCCCAGGCTGGTCTCAAACTCCCGAGCAAACCTCCTCCCCCATGGCCTCCCAAAGTGCTAGGATCACAGGCATGAGCCACTGTGCCCAGCCATTCCTCTTTTTAAGAATGCCCATTGTCATATAACACATGGGAATGAATCTGAAGTGTTTCCACAAGTGGATTTCAGACAAACATCTGCCCTATCAACCCATCTTCTCTCAGGTAAAATCTGTCCCACCTAGTTAGTTTACGGCATTTTTCTCTATCTGAATCTCCTCTCTCCTCCCCCTTTCACTACCAGATTTATTTGCCCTGATATTGCCTATCAGGAAATTTTTCTTGGACTTTTAAAGGACCTCAGTATCCTATTTAGTAGTATTAGCTATCAATTAATAAGAACAAGAATGATTGTCAACATTAAATCAAAGAGAAAGGTTTTGATTTGCTTTGTTTCACCTGATAGGATTCTACCTACAGGTCAGGATAAAAGAAGGGTAGCCCGTTTAATTACAGGTCATAAATCATTACTGGACGTCTAAAATCAGGAAGAGAACCCTGAGAATTAGAATGGCTGACACACATGAAGAAGGTCTAATTGAGGCCATGAATTTGGAACTAGTGACAGGGGCAGTTTATATTATTGCTGCTATTTCTTCTAGTGCTCCTATGGTCTGGGCTGGCTTGAATAGTATAAAAGTGGGGAGATAGGGACATGGAATCTATGTTTTACAAGTACAAGATTAAGTTACTCATCTGGAATTCTGTCACATAAATTTGAGAGCCAGACAAACTTGTCTTCAAACCCAGATCTGCCATTTGCCGTGAGAACCTGGCCAAGAAACTCTATTCATCTCTAAAATAAGGATAAAAATACCAACTTCCAAGGTATTTGTAAATATTAGTTTATATAAGATATATCATACAAATGGCAGTTTTTAGCACATATTCAGCTTTAACAAGTGGTAACTATTGCTGCTATTAAGACAATAGCAATATTTTCATTTCTTACAATCTTCTCAAACACACCTCAGATAAACTTCTCTTGAAAATAGGCATCGGCAACCTGGAATATTGTGGCAAAGACAACCCAGGAATTGGCTCAGACATTGTACTTTTCCAGTGTAACCAAATCTGAGAGGGCTTACGTGTACTGTTTACTTATTCCAAATAAGTCACCTGGAAGTTCAACAGGGAAAGACACTGGCTTATTAAAAATATGAAAGGCACTGATGGTGGCAAGTCAGTGAAGAATCCACACCTAGGGACCGTACAGCAAACAGTTTTATAATCAAACAAGGTAATTATTCAAATTGCTATACAGTGTTTATAATTACATTGATTAATTGTGAAGGCTACATTAGCTTCAGCTTTGCTTAATCACCTGCACCCCATGACTTATTACTGGGAATATGCACACCCTTCGGAGGAGACCAGCCTTGGCCAGAGGCCACTCCCTGAAGAAGGAGGCTGAAATAAGCCAAGTATGGGAGAGACAGTCTATATCCAGACAATACCTCACATCCAGTGACTTCCACTGAAGCATACAAAGCATGCTCAGTGTCTCCCGGGCGGCCTCCCTCCCCCTAACATCCTCCTACCAGCTGGTCTCCTGAGTCCTCCTGCTCCTTCCAGCAAACGCATCCACGAGTACCATCCTCTGCCCTGCCCCAGTATCACTCCTGTCATCTTCTCTTCAATCAAAGTTCTTTTTCCTTCAGGATTGTTCTATTCTGTGGGCACTAGGACAAAAGTACCATTGGTTTCCTCAACAACCAACTGAGAAAGTAAATAAAAATCTCCGAACTGTGCTAAGCCCTCAGCAGGCCTCTGTTAATGCAAGTACCCCTCCCTCGTCCATGAAATGAAAGATCTAGACAAGGTTACCTCCAAAATCCTGGGATTCCACAGGAATGTACAGCAAAGTATGAGCCCAGGGTATATTTGTATGCTGGCAGAAGAGTTTTCTTTTCTTTCTTTCTTTCTTTTTTTTTTTTTTGAGTCAGAGTCTCATTCCGTTGCCCAGGCTGGAGAGCAGTGGCACACCCACGGCCACCCCAGCATTAATCTGCTGGGCTTTGGCAATCCTTCCACTTCAGTCTTCCAAGTAGCTGGAATTACAGGTGTGCGATACCACGCCCAGCTAATTTTTTGATTTATTGTAGAGGCGAGGTCTCGCCAAGTTGCCCAGGCTGGTCTTGAACCTGCGGGCTCAAGCAATCCACTCGCCTGGGCCTCCCAATGTGCTGAGATTACAGGCTGAGCCACCGAGCCCAGTCAGAAGAGTTTTCTTAACCACCTTCTCCCAGCCCCACTCCACTCCAACTAATCTCTATTTGGTAGACTGTATGATATTATTATCATCATTATCACTATCATCATTATTATTTTATAGAGATGAGGTCTTGCGTTGTCCAGGCTGGTCTCAAACTCCTGGGCCAAAGCAATCCTCCTGCCTCAGCCTCCTGAAGCGTTGGGATTAGAGGTGTGAGCCACCATGCCCAGCCCAACTTGTGACATTTAAAGATACCTGGGGAGACTGGGTCACTCCCTAGCCCACACATGAAGATCAAAACAGTATTAAGTGCCTAACCACCCACTTCTGAATGATGACTGGGCACTGTTCCCCACAAATATGGCTGGAGGATTAAAATTAGGGTTAAAAATTATTAAGGATATTTAGAGATGGTTCAAGAAAATATAGGCCAACTTCATCTTGGAGAGACCCTTTGACCAGAAGCTGTGCTTCAGGCATAAGAGCAGCCTGGGCTCCTCAGGCTTCTGGTAACGTTTGCTGGATTTGGGTTGGGCTGACTGACCAAGAGAGGCCACTTGCCATGAAGGCTGATTCGGAAATTGATGGCTGGTCTGTCAAACCAAGGACCCGCCATGGGACAGATGGCTCCGTAAGAACCCGGTAATGGAATTATGTGCCTGAGATCTACAACTGGCAACTGTATCCTCTACAGATCACTGCAGGCAGGAATAAAGATGAAGTACTTTATAATACATTCATTCATTTCAATACAGACAGGAGTGATGTTAGAAAGGAATTTGTACCAAGAAGAGGCTGAGCTGCATATGAAAAGGAGAAATGGGTTTTCTTAACGAGATTATTCTGGAAAACCAAATGAATGTACATGAGCTACTTCACTAAATCCTACCTCGGTCTGACAGGTGATCCTAATAGGCTCCTGGCAAAGGAGGAATTAGAGCTATTGAAAAGTGGAAACAAGCCGGGCTCGGTGCCTCAGCCTGTAACCCCGTGCTTTGGGAGGCTGAGGTTAGTGGATTGCCTGAGCCCACGGGTTCGAGACCCGCCTGGGCAACTTGGCCAGACCTCATCACTACAATAAATCAAAAATATTAGCCGGATATGGTAGCGCGCGCCTGTAGTTCCAGCTACTCGGAAGGCTGAGGCGGAAGGATCGCCAGAGTCCAGCAGGTCGAGGCTGCAGTAGCCGGGAGCGGTCCCTGCCCTCCAGTCTGGGTGACAGAGTGAGACTCCAACTCAAAAAAAAAAAAAAAAAAAAAAAGTGGAAACAAACGAGCTACAGGTGCGCCTTGTTTTTGTTTTTGTCTTGTTTGGATTATTACAGGTTATGTCAAATATATTTCAAAAAGTTTGTAGCAGATGACCCCAACAATTATGCCTGGAGTTTCTAGAAAGCACTGAATATTACATGATGGGCAGCTTAAGAGAAACGAGGTTTCCAGGTTGTCCTCTCAGAGACCCGACAGCTTCCTGATCCATCCTCTATCCCAAGGCTGTGCTCCCCCTCTGTCTCTGTCAGCTGAGTCACACAGGGAAAGAAACAGGCACCTGAAGTAAGGTGGAAAACACTGATAAAAACACCTAGGGAGGGGGACTACCCACAAGGGACTCTTGATGCTTATAAAGAAGCTTACAAAGCTGCACCCCCAGCCTTGACCTCTTGCCAATCACCATCTAAAATATCATTTTTTCTAGGATGCAACACGTTTAACTCATCGTCTTTTCCCACCTCCTTTCCCCAAATTAGCCTCCTTTTTTAACTTGCCTGTCTCATTCATTTAATTACCGTATATCTATTGTGTACCTACTATGTGCCAGGCACTGTATTAGATGCTAAGGATATAGCTGAGAGAGAGAAAATTTTGTAGGTAAGATTTGCCTACATAGGTGACTCATATCTGTAATCCCAGTACTTTGAGAGGCCGAGATGGGAAGATCACTTGAGGCCAGGAGTTTGAGACCATTGAGGCCAGCCTGGGCAACATAACAAAACCCCATCTCTACAAAGATGTTTAAAATTAGCCAGGTGTGGTGGTGTGCACCTGTAATCCCAACTACTCTGGAGGCTGAGGCAGGAGGATCACTTGGGCCCAGAAGGTCAAAGCTGCAGTGAGCTATGATTGCACCATTGCACTCCGGCCAGGTGGCAGAGTAAAACCCTTTCTTGAAAAGAAAAGAGAGTCTATCCACATACCCTTACACATACCCTTACATTCTAGTAAGAAGGGGAAAAAGTGACTAAATATATATTATCCGTTGAAGGAACGTGTTATGAAAAACTCAAGCAGGGCTAGGAAAGGGAGGAATCAGAAAGTCCTCTCTAACAAGGGTACATTTTAGCAATCTCTATGGCTTAAGCTCTCCCTCTCTGTGAACCTGCGAGAACTTTTGGGGAGAGTCATATCAATATATACTGTGTCCGTTGAAAATTCCTGTGTTTACAAAGGTAACCTACACAAGTGGAGGGGGCCAGGTGAGGACTGAAAGTGAAGAAGCAGACAAGGGAGGAACGTTCCAAGCAGAGGATTGGGCAGGTGCACCGGCCTTGAGGGGGACAATGCTCACCTTGATGGAGGCACAGAAAGGAGGCCAGAGTGGCTGGAGAAAAGTGAGCAAGGTGGGAGGAGAGGAGGGCGTGTCTTTCAGTTCTCATTCCCTGCCAGGCTGGAAACTGCAGGGAAACACAGTATCTTTGACTCCTCCCACCCTTCCCTTCATCCAACCACATTCTAGTATCTTTCCTAAAAGATGATTCTCTAAAATCACCCCTTCCAGGCCGGGCACAGTGGCTCATGGCTGTGATCCCAGCACTTTGGGAAGCCGAAGCAGGAGGATCGTTTGAGCCCAGGAGTTCATGATCAGCCGGGGCAACAGAGTAAGACCTTGAGTATACAAAAAATAGAAAAATTAAGCGGGCATGATGGTGCCTACTTGTCGTCCCAGCTACTCAGGAGACTGAGTTGGAAGGATCCCCTGAGCCCAGGAGGTCAAGTCTGCAGTGAGCCATGATCGTGCCACTGCACTCCAGCCTGGGCAACAAAGTGAGTCTCTGACCCAAAAATGAATAAATAAATAAATTAAAATAAAACAAAACCTCCCCTTCCCTGCTTCTCCTTCCACTCCCAACTTAATTCAGGCTCCCCTCACTTTACACTGGATTATTCAACAGCCTCCTAAGTGGCCCCCCAGCCTCTTGCATCTCCAACAGCTCCAGTCACTTCAAACTTCCAGAGTAATCTTTCGAGAGCATTGCTTTTATCACATCATTTCTCCCCTTGCAGAAAAATGGCTTGGTGTTAGCCATAGGATAAAGCAGAAGCTCTTTAGCCCACCCCAACCTCACTGGCCTAAACCTTGTCACCCTATAATCTCATTTCCACCTTTCCAACTCT
The DNA here is from genome assembly GCA_963574415.1 of Tarsius wallacei. Classification (NCBI taxonomy): domain Eukaryota; kingdom Metazoa; phylum Chordata; class Mammalia; order Primates; family Tarsiidae; genus Tarsius; species Tarsius wallacei. Next base: position 25,130 of record CAUYQG010040151.1, read on the forward strand.
GGGCTTCCCCACTGTGCCATACCCTGCCAAATCACCCTCAACCTTAAAGCCCAGCCTAAGGCCCACGCTCACCTACTCTGAGTGGCCCAGCTCAAAACAGACTGTCCCCTTTCTTGAATGGCTAGAGCACTAAGTCATAGTTGATTCAATACACCTATTCGAGATGCTTTATCCACTGCTCAAATCCCTTTTCCAACTCATCAGTTTTGATGCCTTTGAGTGCTTCTGCCACTTTTTGTTTTACCCCTCCCACGTCGGCAAACCGTTTCCCTTTAAGGACTTTTTTCATCCGGAGAAACACACAAAAAAAGTTGCTCTGGGCGAGATGGGGTGAATAGGGAGAGTGGGGCAGGGGGATCATCCTGTTTTTGATGAAAAACTGCTGAACAACAGCCAGGCTCGGTGGCTCCGCCTGTAATCCCGCGCCTTGGGAGGCCGAGGTGAGTGGATTGCCTGAGCCCGAGGGTTCGAGACCCGCCTGGGCAACTTGGCGAGACCTCAGCTCCACAATAAAAATCAAAAAATTAGCCGGGCTGGTAGCGCGCGCCTGTAGTTCCAGCTACTTGGAAGGCTAAAGCGAAGGATCGCCAGAGCCCAGCAGGTCGAGGCTGCAGTGGCCGGGAGCAGCCACTGCACTCCACTCTGGGCGATAGAGTGAGACTCCAACTCAAAAAAAACAAAAAACAAAAAAACTGCTGAACACTCAGCACAGTGTGGGCAGGTGCATTGTCATAGTGGAAGAACCAGTCACCTGTTTGCCACAATGAAGGATGTTTCCTCTGCAAACCAAGCCACAACCTTCTCAAAACTCCCAGATAAAAACTTTGATCCAGAAGAACAAATTCCAAGTATACTACTAGGGGCCTGCCCTGCAAAAGATAATTCTAGGGTTTTTTTTTTTTGGGTCCCCCTGCCCCCGTATTCTCCAATTTAGTGCTTAATATATAGCAGAGTATAAGACCCAATGCTTCCTTATTTAGTCCTAACTCACGAGTTAGACTAAATCCGCTGAGACCGGGAACCATGTCTTATACATCCTGTGTTTCATCTGAGTGCTATATATGTATGTGCCATCATTTATATAATATGCGGACAATAAATGCTAACAAAGAAAGACTTCTGGTTTGTCAGGCATTGGATCAGGTCAGATAAAGTAAAATAAAACAAGCATTGTGTCTTGCAGGCAAAAGGAGCTATTCACTGCAGGGTCATCTTCCTCTAATGAGAGTGATGGTAAGGTCAGAAGCATGGTCACAAACATCTTACTTTGTTCATCCCTGTGTTCAGTAATTAGATAGCTAAGTCATCTGATATCTAACATGTTTATATTAATCACTGAGTATACGGAACTGCAAACTCTCCAGGGAAACACTATCAACATGGTAGAACCAGATGTGAAAAATGTATGCATCTACATGGGCTTCTAATAGGTAATGCTAAAGATCTAAGGCCTTATAAACATGAGAGCAATAGGCCAGATACAGTGGCTCATGCCTATAATTCAAGCACTGTGGAAGGCCATGGCAGGAGGATTGTTGAGCCCAGGAGTTCGAGACCAGCCTGGGCAACTTAGTGAGATCTCATCTCTACAGAAAAATTAAAAAATTAGCCAGGCATGCTGGTGCACTCCTGTTGTCCCAGCTACTCAGGAGGCTGAGGTGGAAGGATCATCTGAGCCCAGGAGGTTGAGGCTGCAGTGAGCCATGATCGTGCCACTGCACTCCAGCCTGGGCAACAGAGTGAGACGCCAACTCAAAAAGAGAGAGCAAGAAGATACATTTCTTCAGTCTCCCAAACCACTGCCAAAAGCTGGGAGACAGCAATATTTTGCCTACACGGAAAGTTCACGTGGGTGCCAATAAAAACACAAGCAAGGTTTATAAAGCCTGCATTGTTATGGAGAAAATATAAAACCTCATTCTTAGAAAGGATTTCAACAAGAGGCTAATGTAAAGTTTATTTTCAACTTTGGATGCCCGATGGCCTTGCACAGAGTTGCCCAAAAGAAATGAACTATTTGGACAGTGTTTTATGTGGGTACTTTGAAGTTAGCACCTGCCAGCTCCTTTAAAGTCCTCTCTTTCAAAATAATCATTGTTGCACAGGTAAAAATAATGGATGAGGATGCTATGTTCAATTCATATCTCATCTGCTTTCAGCAGGATGAAGCACTTGAAGGGAGGGGATGGGTCTTCTGCCTCACTTTCCACCCACCTTTCTCCCTGGAAAGCCAGGCTGTCCTGGTTATCGTCCACGTGAAGGCTCAGGACAAGTCTTGCTCATAGTGGAAGTAGGCACAGCCCTTCCTTGACATGATATGCAGAAGTCCTAATATCCTTCAGGTCCTCCTACTGGCTGAAGCCTAGAATGCCACTGTTAGAGTGTAATTGCCCCAGCTTCCTTTCTTCTCTGTGAACCTGCAAAAATTTGGGGGAAGGATAACACTTCATACTGTCATTTATGTCTTAGTGCAAAGGTTGAAATTCTGGTGTTTATAGGGCTAGGAGGAGACTAGAGCAAACAATCTAACTCAACTCCAGCTGAATGGATTCATACAAGGTGGGCCTAATGCTACTAAGCTGTCTGCTGTTCAAGAGAAGCCAGAGATTCAGACTTTTATGTGAAATCTCCCAGTGTTTTGTTTTAACGATGACAACTGATTTATGAAGACAATGTGTAGACCAGACCAAACCCACCTGCAGGCCAGCGGCAAAACGGGTCTGCAACCTTGTCCCATAGAGCCACCATAGGAAAGAAGGGAGAGAAGAGCCCGCAGCCACCAGGTGGCAGATAGGATGGTGGGGGTGAGAGGCTTCAGGAAGAAGCCAAAGGTCTGACAGCGAGTTGAGCAGCTTTGCCAAAGAAAAGCTCTTCAGCAGGTTGCCTGGGTCCCAACAGGCAAAGGGAGGGACCAGACCACACGATGGGCCTCTGGAAGGACCGCCAAGCAGCAACCTTGTCCATACCCCATCTATTTCTGCTCTGCCCTCCTACCAGGCCCGCACTACGACTCCCATGGGCCCTAGATACTTTTGCCTTTGTGAGCACCGTCCTTCATAAATGCATATAAAAATATGGTATGGATGTGCTATTATCAAGACAAATATGATTCAGGCTCGGTTTTGTTCATTTTATCTTCTAACTTTAAAAGATATTAAAATATTTTCTTGGGCCCCTGAAAACATCATGGGTGTCAGGCCCTGCCCTACTTAGCCTAAATGCTGAAGTTGACTCTGCCTCCAGCTCAGCAATGCTTGGCTTCCACACTGGGCGAAAGCTGCTGGTGTGTGTCACTGTAAATCTGGCAAATCAGCCGCCATGTTGAGAGGCAGCTGTGATATTGTGGACATAAGCATGGGCTGAACTCAGACTGCATAACTTCAAATCCCACTTCCACCATTAATGATTTAGGTGACTTTAGGCAAGTCATTTAATTTCTCTGTGGCTTGATTTTCTCATCCATGAAACAGGAATAATAATAGTACCTAGCTGAGGATTGCTGTGAGCATTAAATGAGTTAATGCGTGTAAAAAGCTTATTACAGCACTTGGAAATTGTAAAAAATAAATGTTAGCTATAACCATTACATTGTTCTGCTGTGTCACCACAACTGACGGACTTTATTGTTCCAGATATTGGGAAATGTATTGAGTTAGGTCAGGCACACTGGCTCATGCCTGTAGTCCCAACACTTTGGGAGGCCAAGGCAGGAGAATCATTTGATCCCAGGAGTTCAAGACCAGCCTGGGCAATATAGTAAGACCTCATCTTGACAAAAAAATACAAAAATTAGCCAGGCATGGTGGCACATGCCTGTAGTCCCAATTACTCAAGAGGCTGAGGTGGAAGGATTGTTTGAGCCCAGGAAGTCGAGGCTGCAGTTAGCCAGGATCATACCACTGCATTCCAGCCTGGGCAACAGAATGAGACCCTGTCAAAAATAAAAATAAAAATTATATGTGTGTGTGTGTATGTATGTGTGCCTGTAAGTGTATATGTGTACGTGGGGGGTGTGTATGTGGGGTGTGTATGTATATATACATACACACATATATATAGAGAGAGAGAAAGTTACTGTTAACATGTAAGTACTCAAGTACTCTTGAAGAGCCACACATTCTAAGGTCATGAAGGCAATAACAACTTTATCATGATTTCCTAGAAAGAACCTAATTGTACATAATTCAAAAGACAGGCCAGGCTTGGTGGCTCAGTCTGTAATCCCAGTACTTTGGGAAGCCAAAGCAAGTGGATTGCCTGAGCACATGGGTTCAACACCAGCCCAGGCAACTTGGCAAGACCTCATCTCTACAATAAATAAAAAATTAGCCAGGCATGGTAGTGTGCACCTGTAGTTCTGGCTACTTGGAAACCTGAGGTGGAAGGACTGCCAGAGCCCAGCAGTTGGACACTGGGGTGGCTGTGAGCGAGTCACTGCACTCCAGCCTGGACGACGGAGTGAGACATCGACTCAAAAAAAAAAAAAAGACCCATGAAAGTCTATGCAGTCTTGCTATGGCTAGTATTTAATTATATCTTATGTTCTTTCTATAACCTTCCTGATTTTCCCTCACTTGTCCATAAGAGAAATTTTTAAGTGGAGACTTGAGCTTAAAAATTTATCATGCAGGTACCTATGTAATGAACATTTGTATACCTAACCCTGAATTGTACCCCACATCTTTAAAATTTTAAAAAAAATTTACATTAAAATAATAATAATAAGATAAAAACTTATCATGCTTGTAATCCCAGCATTTTGGGAGGCCAAGGTGAGAAGACTGCTTGAGCCCAGGGGTTTGAGACCAGTCTAGGCAGCATAGCAAGACCTCATCTCTACAAAAAATATAAATTAATTAATTAAGTAAGTAAGTAGAGGGAGGAAATGGAGTCCCTCATGCCTTATCACGTTCTTAGTCCACATAGTTCATAACTATATGTGGTTGATGTATTATGAAGGCATGGAGTATTTTCATTTCCAAATGTTTAAAAATTATATTAAAATGAGTGTTGTTTGCTATCAAAAGACCTGCTGAAGACATACCCAAAGCCACATGATTCGGTGATTCCTGAAGATGAGAATAAGGGAGGCCATATGGAATTCCTGGCTAAGCTGAGCCTGTTTTCCTTGCTCTGGCCACATAATGTACTTTTAACTGCTCAAAACTGCAAAAAACACTTATTCTCATCTAATCAGGAGGAAATGGCATAACTTCACATCTCTAACACCAGCCAAGAACAAATGCATTTCTCAAGACACAAGTTTACTATACCATAATAGTTCCCTTTCCAAAAACAAAATCAGCAAAAATCCCTTGCGCACTGGCAAAATACTATAAAATCTCTAATTTTTCTCAATAGCATAGAGAGCCCATTATATAGCAAAGGTGCTAAAGAAGGAGGCATATTATGGAATTTTATATAACTCCAGTTCTATTCTGTCGTTGAGTCCAGTGAGCCATGCTGTGTCCCTAATGTTCAAATAGATGTCCAAATCTTTCTTTGGGCCAAAATATACAAATTGGCTGCATCTGAAATAGCTGCTTTGTTAAAAGTTGGAGTAATCTATCAGCAGAATGGTTATCTGCTTACAGCAAAAGAATAAAACCCATTCCTAACCTATGCTCATAGATGACGTTCACCTCGACGGGCCCAAATGCAATTCCTGAATATAAGCCAGTCAGTGCTGAGTGCTTAATACAGGCTAATGTATCAGCTCTTTTTAACTGGACTATTAAGTCCATTAACATTTAATGAAACAATTTTAACTTTATCCACAAAATACTCACAATGCTTTTCCATCAGCTCCCTAAAGGCAAAACAACATAAATTTAAGAGAAAAATAACTATGAAGCTTTACTAAGTGCAAATGATTTCCACAGAACAGGTTAAGTCCTGAATTTCTGTCTCAGTACAGTCCACACTTGATTTTTACTACAAAGATAAACCCAAACTGGCAATTACCCTTTACTAACCCTACCAAATAATCTCAGCATGAAAACACTGGCATTCTTCTAGCTGTAATGTTATGTATATAGAATTAACTATTATAATTTCCCAAAGAGTCTTAGTAATCCATTTCAAAATTATGCTGTAAAACATCTTTAAAAATACCACGTTCTTTTCCCTTTACAGCAGTCTCAAAGTAAAATTATATTCACTTTGTCTCGAATGATTAAGATCTAGAAACCACCAAAGTCTTTTACAGAGATCCAGCTGTCACATTACCACAGAGAGAGATATGCAGAGCACAAATAAATCAAATTGTCCATTCAGTTGTGCATTTTTACCTGTTATTCTCAACACACACACGGACTAGTTTAAGTTTATATTTGTTCTGAACCTTTTAATAAACGTTTTTTTCAAAGCCTATTTAGAAACTTCTGAGGCAGAGAAAAGTAAAATCGCCCCTTTATTAAGTTTTTTGGAAAAATAAATTAATATATTCTTATCCATGTTTCTTAGTGTAACGTCTCTATCTGGACAATTCTATAGATTTGACAATTCTATATTCATTCCTCCCAAATTTTATCCCTTTGAAAACAGTTCCCCTCAATTAAAAAAAAAAGCTACAAACAGTTTCCTGCAATTAAAAAAAAAAACAAAAACAAAAACATGGACTTATAGCCATGTTTTTGGCAAACTTATTTAATAATCTAATGATTAAAAAGAAGTCATATATTTTTTAATACCTGCCTTGAAAGACCTCAAATGGCAGCTTCAGGGATTTGAATACCTTTGAGAAACCTGAACATCTAAAGGAGTTAGCGGGACTGATGCAGCGGAAGCACTGAACATTTGACGTGGCAGTTGTAGAGGTTGTACATGTACCACAGTAGGAAGCAGCTTTCCATGAACTTCAAAGCAAACGGCAGTTAATTATCTGGCTTTCAGGAGCAGCATGGACTTACGTGACAGCTGTTAGGCGAGGACACATGGGTATCTCCACCACAGAACATCAGCCTTCAGATTGTGTCATTGTTCAGCCCGGGTCTCAATGGAAAGAAATGCTTAAGGTCTCAGCTTGGTTCAATTCAAATTAGTCTAGGAGTTTTCCCAGATGGTTTCTCAGCACAAGCTTATTTCTCACCCCAGAGCCTGTGTTTCACCATCACCTCAGAGCTGCAGTCAACATGCTGTTTGCATACGATCAGGCTCCATTTTTAATGCCATGCATGGGATCCATCCATTTGAACTTCCTCATCTCTGTCATTATGGAATTCAACCTGGAGGTCTTGTAACTTTGGTGAGAAAAGGAATGTTTAGTCTTTAGGTGCATTTTAAATCTCTCTCTCTCTCTCCCTCCCTCCCCACATCTCCCCTCATATTTTAACTGACAAAGAAGATTGTTTCTGCCTCGTGTTAACAGGTGGGATGTCTTAGGGTGTTCTCCATGGCTGACCAAATACAGTGGGCCCAACAATTATTTGACTTGCATGAATCCGGGCAAGGCCTGGCTTGTTTGCTGTTTCCCAGAGCATCAGCTTCTATCTATAACTTCATCAGACTCCAGATTAGCCATATAAAAATTCCCAGAGTAACTGAGCTCATTCCTGGCCTCCCAGACACTGCCTACCCCGACACCACACCCAAATCAGGGTTGTGATCAAAATTGTGTACTTTTCTGTATCTGGTACCTTTTTTAGATCCAGAACTCATCTTTCTTGAATAATGTCAGGCAGTTCATAAACAGAAGATGTGTTGTGCCCTCAAAGAAAGACAAAAATAAGTATTTTTTTATATATGTATATATATATATATATATATATATGCCCCTAAGACGAATATATATATATATATATATATATATATACACACATACACACACACATACATATATGTATTCCTTTGATTGGACCTGCTGAAGACAGGAAATAATATAATTTGAAAGGGGGGGAAATGAGGAATAGAATTATAGAGGTCAGAAAGTTAATTAGGGAAGAGTTGAAAGAAAGAAAACTTTTCAAAAAAAAAGAAAGAAAGAAAGAAAGTAAATTGACACAACAAGCTGTTTGATATGACCTGACGAATTTCATCCCTTTTAGAAAATTTCTGCCTTCAAGCACTCTAAGTTAGTGAGGGCTTGCTCTTAAAATTGAAAAGTAAAAATATAACACTCGAACAAAAATCCCTAGCAATTGCTGATCTCTTATTGCCCTATGTTTCTAAGTCATTCACTTCAATCAGCCACATGCTGTTTCTTGACATGTCCGGAGTCTCAAATGAGGCCTTGCTGATTTGGAGCAGTTGGGAACTATATGCAGAACCATCTTCGGGGGACTTCAAGAATCCAGGACTCTCCTTGTCCCTTCACCTCCAGGAAACACACAGCAAATGCTTTCATCTTCCTAGTGTGCAAAATGTTTTCAAGCTGCCTGTGAAACGTGTGATGTGAGCAGTTTGGTAAAAAAAAAAATATTATACATATTTATTTATTATCTTTAAACATGTTTCTTTGCATTTTTCAGTTCATCTTATATGAAGTGCTGAGCAAAAACTGGCTTTTTTCTTACAGCCAAATTACACAAGAGGCATAAATCTTTAATAATGTCGGTTTCCTTCAGTGACTTTGCTTTCTTCTAGAAGGATCTAAATGCCTCTGAAAAGCATACTGGATAAATTCTCAAGATGCCAGGCTGCTGGCCAAAATACTCAAAGGTGATAGGCCACAGCTGCTTACTTCTTCCTGGAGAAAAAGGTGCAGGATACTGAATACTCAACAAATCTGTGCTTGCCAAGTGTTCAGGCTCTGCCTTCTAAGGAGATAGTGAGTAAGCTATGTAAAAGCAGGCTGCTTTATGAACAGAGTTTGTATAGCTGACCAGGCCTATGTGGTCTTAATAAAACAATATTTAATAAGTCATAAGAGCTAAGAATGGAAACTTATTTTAAAAAGCGTGGTTCAAGGTCAAGCACAGTGGCTCATGCCTGTAATCCTAGCACTTTGGGAGGTTGAGGCAGGAGGAGTTCGAGACCAGCCTAGGCAACATAGCAAGATCTCATCTCTACAAAATAAAAAAATTAGATGGGCATAGGCCTAGCTACTTGGGAGGCTGAGGTGGAAGGATTGCTTGTGCCCAGGAGTTCGAGAGTGCAGTGAGCCGTGATCATGCCATTGCATTCCAGCCTAAGTGACAGAGTGAGACCCTGACTCAAAAAAAAAAAAAAAAAATGGTCCAGAGATCTGATCCATAAATGCCCCCATGATACCCCTGCCAGGTAATTATATGTTTGAACGCTTCTGAAGCAAAGACTCTGCTCTGTGTTAAGATAGTCCACTTATATACACACAATTGTAATTCATATCAGGCAAATAGATAATCTCCATACTAATGTGTAAATAACTACTATAACTCACTAACAAAAAAAAACCTAACAGTTCAATAGAAAAATGGGCAAAGAATATGGAAATAAAAATAAATATAAATGACTCAAATGTAAAAAACAGAAGATTTACTCAGCCTCACTCATAATAAGAGAAATGCAAATCAAAACTACAATGAGATGACACTTTTCAAATATCTTCTATTTACTGCTAAGAGCATAAATTGGCACAGTTTACAATTGGAAGGTAATTTAGTCATCAAAGTAACAAATACATATATATCCTTTTACTTGCCATTTCAACTTTTAGGAATTTGCATACATGCAAAATAATCTATGTATATGGTTATTCACTGAAGCATTGCTTGTACTAACAAAAGATGAGCACATAACTTAAATATCCTTCAGTAGAGATCAGGTTAAATAAACTGTAATATATCCATATATACTATAGAATACTATGCAGCTATAAATAGCAATAATAATAATAATAAGGCTGCTCTTAATGTCGATGATATTAGCAAGTTCTCCAAACTATATTGCTAAGGAAAAGAAACAAGGTACTCTCAGCAAACAAGAAATGGAGAGGAACTTCCTCAAGTCAATAGACATCTACAAACTGGGCGCAGTGGCTCATGCCTGTAATCCCAGCACTTTGGGAGGCTGAGGCAAAAGTATTGCTCGAGCCCATGATTTTGAGACCAGTGGGCAACTTGGCAAGACCTCATCTCTACAATAAATCAAAAAATTAGCCAGGCATGGTGGCACACCTGTAGTTCCAGCTATTTGGGAAGCTGATGCGAAAGGATCATCTGAGCCCGGCAGGACAAGGCTGCAGTAACCCTGAACATGCCACTGCACTCCAGCCTGGGTGACAGAGTAAGCCTCTGACTCAAAAAAATATAAAATAAGCATCTACAAAAAACCTACAGTTAACATCATACTTAATGGTGAGAAATTGGAAGCCTCCAAGGATGCAGAGAAAAGGGAATGCTTCTACGCTGTTGGTGGGAATGCAAACTCTATGGAAAACAGTGTGGCGATTTCTAAAAGAACTAGAAATTGACCTTCCATATGATCCATCAATCCCCCTTCTGGGAATAAATCCTGAGGAACTTAAATCACTCTACAAAAAAGATACCGTCACAAGCATGTTTAGTGCAGCACTATATGCAATAGCAAAAATATAAAACCAACCATGCTGCCCACTGAAACTGTCCTGGATACAAACAATGTGGTACATACACATGATGGACTATTACACAGCCATAAAAAAGAACAAAATTATGGACTTGCAGCAACTTGGATGGATTTAGAGTCTATAATACTTAATGATTTATCACAGAAACAAAGAACTGAGTACCATATGTTCTCACTCATAAGTGTACCCTAAACATTTACCATAATACTATAAGAAGGGGATTGGCAGTAGCAAGAAACTGCCAGTGGGGGTGGGGGGATGAGAGGGGGTGGCGGGGGGAGCAGAGCACATAACATTAATAAGGGTAACTGATCTCAAAACAGTCAAAGTGGGAACCAAATATAGGCCCAAACTTTACCTGTACGATGACCACTTGTATACCTAATCCTGAATTGTATCCCACATCTTTAAATTAAAATAAATTTTTAAATAAAAATAAATAAATAAGTAAATTTTTTAAATAAATAAGAAATTGGAAGCCTTCCTGCTATGATCAGGAACAAGCAATTATGTTTTATCACCACACCTTTTCAACATTGTGCAGAAAGTCCTAGCTAATGCAATAAGAAAAGGAAATAAAAGGTATACAGATTGGGAAGGAATAAATAAAACTGTCTT
>CAUYQG010040157.1:0-57303 GCA_963574415.1 Tarsius wallacei
CCTGTAGTTCCAGCTACTTGGCAGGCTGAGGCGGAAGGATCGCCGGAGCCCAGCAGGTCAAGGCTGCGGTGGCCGGAAGCGGCCACTGCACTCCAGTCTGGGCGACAGAGTGAGACTCCAACTCAAAAAAAAAAAAAAAAAAAAAAATCATTTTGAATCAACTTATAAGACTTACAGTAACAATAATACTGCTGTTTATGGTACACTTTAGCAACATTATTTCAACATGGAGATAATTTGAAAGCATGAGCTAAGGAAGTGTTTCTTGTGTATCTTGTGTGTCCCTGAAACACTAAATTCCTCTATGAAAATTCTTACACAAGTTATTGGACCAAAATATTACAGATTTGACATGCTAAAATGTATCGTTCAAGAATAATATATAAAATCTCAGGTAAACTCTCTACTTCTGTTAATTTGAATCAAAACTAATTGCACATTGGAAATGTTCTTCACCTGAAAAAAATAAAAAGTAACTTCAGTCATATGGTCACAGGATGTGATTTAAAGAATCAACCACTAACTATAAGTTGAGATTATTTGTATACTAAAAAAGAGTAGGAATAATGGATATGATATACTGAATTTTTAAAAACATACTATGAATACATAACGATTATTGAGAATGAGATACAGAGAAGATAAACAAATAAAATTTCATCTTTAGAGATTGCTGGTTCATAAATGTAGAAAATATTGAAATAGAAAATCTCTATTGTGTAGTACCTTGTACTAGAATTGACTCTAGCTACAGTCAATTGATAGATGCTAAAACCATGGCGCAAAATGTTGGTGGAGGATGAATTCTTTACATGGTTTAAACGTATTCCCTGAAAAATTGCTAACTAATATGAAGGAGGAAATGTACCTTCAAAATAAGAAGAGTTCTGTTACCCCTCAACTAAGTGACCTAGTTTATAATTACCAATAATGGCAAAACCTGCACTGTATATATCTTATGAAGTATTTCTGACACACGAAATTGTTTAACCCATAACTAGTTATAAGGACATAATCTAGAAAATTCCAAACATAGAATATACTTCAAGATGTCTGTTCTGGATGCTTGAACAAATTAACTTTATTTCAGCTGACTACAGTGGCTCACGCTTATAATCCTAGCACTTTGGGAGGCTGAGGTAGGAGGACTGCTTGACCCCAGGCAGCATAGGGAGACTTTGTCTCTAGGGCAAAAAAATTTATATATATATATATATATACGTATATACATATATATATATAAAACATATATATATATATAAAATTTAGCCTGGCACGCAACTGTTGTCCCAGCTACTTAGGAATATGAGGCAGGATGATCACTTGAGCCCAGGAGTTTGAGGCTGCTGTGAGCTGTGATCATGCACCGCACTGCATACTGGGTGACAGAGTAAGATATCAACTGAAAAGAAAAATCAATAAAAATAATATAAAATAGAAGTCTGGGGTGCTATTCTAGATCAAAATACATTAAAGAAAAATAACAACCAACTGTAATGAGCATAACTTGATTTGTTCATGATTTAGAAAATTGTGATGAGGAAGAGGACGAAGACAGAAGAAGATGGTGAGAAAGAAGGTGAAGGATGAGGAGCAGCAGTGGTGGCTGCTGCTATCAACGGTATTTTATTTAATTGAATGACTGATTGATTTTACAGACTAGGTCTCACCAAGTGCCCATTTTGATCTCAAGCAATCCTATAAAAAGTATTAAAGGCAATGGTAACAGGGGCCGATTTGAATATGCAACCCAAATTAAATTGTATTTTAGCATGATTGTTAATTTTCTATAGAATACAGTTCATTTTCTTGGATATGATAATGCTGCTATGGTTATGTAGAAAAATAAGATCAGACAATTCATATTCAGGTATTTGCATGATTTAAGTGTCATGAACTCTAAAACGTTCACATTTATTTATATCATATATATGTAAATAGTAACATACATATATATTTATATATCATATATGCATAGATAGTAATGAGTATATAATATGCTTCAAGATGCCTGACCTGGAATCTCGAACAAACATTTTAAAATAGTATTCTAGTGCACTAATCTAGATTAAAACACATTAAAGATAAATAACCAAATGCAATAATATATATTTATAGATATTCATACTCATATATATTTATATGTAGGTACATAGATATATTATTTAAATAGTGGCCAAATCATTTGAAAGTAAGCTTGTGTATGTGTATGTGTAAGAGATTATTATATAATAATAAAATTTGTTAAACCGTGAAAAAACATATATATAAATATTTTATCATATTATTGTTTGCAATTATTTGCAAGATTGAAATATACTCAAATTAATGTTATTTTAAAAAATTATATGTAGTTGAAATTGAGAAAAAGTGTAGGAATTATTTTTAAAGCATTCAGCTTTAAGTTATATATTTTTGCTAAATTAATAACTTTGCTATCAAAATATTTAGCAAACCGTTCCTGATTCCTCTAAATTTTGTGAGTTATTCATAAATAAGGTGTCCAAGTTGCTGTGTAAAATTGAGCACTTTTATGCCTTTAAATATATTGCTGTGTTAATTGTTCATAAACTTTCTAAAAACAGAGAAATAAAAGAGTCAAATTAGCATATGTTAATCAGAGCTTATGTATTTTTATGTTACTATGTTAAATAAGGTGGCACTTTATATATATATGGATATTTGTATATATAAAATAGTAGCTGGCTTGATTTTCATTCTTAAAGATTGTATTTCTTTTTATCATTTGGGAATAAAAACTGTTATTAAAAATTACAGAGAATAATAAAAGCCGAAAAACAAATAATATAGAAAGTAATCATGTACACTTGACAATATGGAGTAGCATATACATATGATTTATTCACAGTTGAATAACAATAGAGCCCAACCCACAAAAAAAATGTGTAAAGCTAAGGCTTGAGTAAGCATCCAAGTAAATGAAACTTGTTAACAGTCCAAATTGATAGACAGATGTGGATATTTATTGTTCACATACCATCTCTGTGCCAAGGAAGCAAACACAGTTTGTCTTTGTGGAATTTCAAGTTTCTTATTTATTTTGACAACTCTTCTAGGAATATTCCCCTGAAGCAACAGTCCATCCTTTTTAACATTTCTAAACCTATTTCCTCTCTGACAACTTCCCGGTATATAATTATCAAGCCGATGCACGTCAAAGCTAGCAGATAGTCTCAGTGTTGACTTCCAATCATAATGCACACAGTATTTTCACTCTGTGAGCTTTTCAACTTCACATGTCCTTCAGAGGCCATGGGGATCTAGATTTTAATTCTCCTATGCCGTCAATAGTAATATCATGTATTTTATCTAACACTATTGTATTAATACTTCTAAACTCCTTTTCCTTGATTATATTCCTTGATTATATTATATACATTCCTTGATTATATTTCCTTGATTATATTATATACATTCTTGATAATAACCTTCAATAACACTTTATTAGCTACTGGATAAAAACATTTGCTGGGCCATTGCCTTGCTAGAGTCTGGTGTGGCCATGCTTCCTGGCTTTGGCCCCCTCCCCCACTTTGGGGAGGTGAATCTTCTTTCTTCCTTTTCTTTCTCTCTTTAATTTACTTTTAAATAAACTTCTCTTTCTTACAAAAAAAAATTGTTAGTTTGACATTCCAGGCCTCCACAACTGATTTCTAGTCAGAGAGACACTTCATCTTCGTTTTTTAAATTTTTCACTTCCACCAAGTATTTTTATTCTGCCCTGTCCTCCACTTTCAATAAACTATTGCCTGTTTCCACATATTTTTGTAAACACTGATATCCTCTTGATATTGCTTCTTGCTATTTAAAACCAGTCCAGTTCTCCCAATTTTGTGAGAAATTCTCTAACCACCTAAAGCCAAAATCCTATGTATTTTCACCAACACTAATCATTTGGAATAAATTATTCAATTTATTAATGTTGACCTAAGTCATATGCATATTATCAGGTAGCTTATAATACAATCAGGAAAAAACTCTTTAGCTTTATTAGAAAAAATAACCTTCAACTTTCACCTAATTCCTACATTGTTTGTGAAGCAACGCATGTTCTCTCTCCCCAGGCTCTCACCTCACTTTATAGAAATCTTATTTATTGTTCAAATCATAATGAATTAAACCTATTCCTTCCAGACTATACTTGGAATATATCTTTTATTAAACTTATCTTTTTTAATTTACATAGTACATGGCACAAATTACCTGATTTAAAAAAAAAACTCTAGAAGAATGATCCCTTCCTATTTCCAATAATATAGTATATTTAAATTAGAAAAAAAAAGTCATTGAATGGTAACACAGGTCCCTTATGGTACAGTTCTTCACTACCAGGTAAGTATTCTAGGAACCCATTGGCATCAATTTATCAGCTAGCATTGTTGTGAGAGGCTGTGTTTGTCTTCAGTGAATTTGTTTTTAGAGATTCTTTCAACGTGTTTGTCCATTTCAGATGGGTAATTTATGAGAGCATCTGCCCACACAGTTCTGAGTGTTTAGCAGCTTTTAAACAAAAACTGCATGATCCCCATGCTCCACCATCCCTATTCACCTAATTTCACCATGAGTGACTTTTCTTTTGCCCAGATTTTTTTGAAGTTTGCAAAGTGAAACGTTTTGCTGATGTGGCAGAGGTGAAGAAAGCCAAAACAAATCAAAAACAAAATGGCAGAAGCACTAAAAGGCATCAAAACTGACAAGTTCAAAAACTGTTCTGAGCAATGGAAAAAGCATCTCAATAGGTGTATTGCATCAAACAGAGAGTAATTTGATGGTGACCGAAGTTTAAACATGTAAGAATACTCAGTGACCTATCACAGAAACAAAGAACTGAGTCCCACATGTTCTTACTCATAAGTGCACCTTGAACAATTATCATAATACTATAAGAAAGGGATCGACAGTAGTGGGAACCTGCGGGGTGGACAGTGGGGTTGTGGCATACCTCATAACTTCATCGATAAGGGTACCTGATTGAAAACCAGGGGGGACCAAAGTGAGGCCCAAACCTTACTTGTACAGTGTCCATTTGTATACCTAACTCTGAATTGTACCCCATACCTTTAAAATAAAAAAAATTTTAAAGTTAAATGTAAGAATAAATACACAACTTTGTATAAATAAATTCTGGGTTTTGTGGGTCCCCCTTCATAGTCTAAACTGTTGCAAATTATTGTATTGTTTCAAATGTGCTGATTATGGGTATAACAGTTGGACAGCTGAAATAACCACAACCTTAGAAAGCAGTATACATTTAAACACAGCAAGCCTTGGCTTTCTATTTTTGCTTAGAGGGGCTACAAACAAAGATAATTTTTTAATCTGGATATTTTACTTATAATTTTGTCTTTAATTATGTTTACACTGAACAATATCTTGCCAGATTGTAATATATAAACAGAGATAATTATTCTAAAACGGGCAGAGGAATTTTCATTGTAGAATAATATCATCAATATCATCTATTTGCATAAGTATAAAAAATTGGCAATAACTACATTTCAGGCATAGTCTAGGACCCAATTCCCTTTAGGTTATGTATACATATAACAATATTTGCCTTGGTATATAAATACATAGAAGTTGTGATAATAATCCAATAATTAAACTCTTTCTGTATGTGTATCTTTAAAATCTTCCTATCAGGGTAAATTGTGGAGTCAAAATCATGATACAGATTATGCTGAAGTGTAGATGGTTTTTAGTTCTAAGGTGCCTAAAACTTAAAAAGAGCAGAGGAGGTTTGATTAATTGTAACAATATTCAGTTGGTCTGAGAGAATTAATAACCTGTCTCAAAAATGTAATTTAAATTTTCAAATTTTTTTATTTAATTCATACCCAAGTATTTAGTCATAGACACTGTTTAAACCCTGTAGGCAATTGCACTGATATTTATTAAAGCGTATCGACTGCAAATTTCAATTTTCTTCTTGTTAGAGACAGTTCTGAGTATCAAAAAATATTTAACTTAAATGGGCTACCCAATGACTTGGCTTTTATATTTTGGAGCATATGCTTTATTTCTGTTTTAATATTTAGTGACATCAGTGCTGTATTTAACATAAAAATATTGATTATGAATATGAAAACATAACCACACAAATGTTGCTTACTGAAAAATTGAATATTAAAACTACCTTGCATTAATTATTTTATTTATGATATCTGAAAGGGATAATCTTTTCACTGTAGCCATTCAAGACTGCTAATCATATACTTTTATCTTTTAAAATACTTTTTCCTTTGGATCTTTAAGAGTATACTTTATAAACCAGATAATTCTAGAGTTGTTTGAAATATTGGTCATGAGATTCTTTATTCCAGCTCATTTTCTCTTTATGTACCAAAGCAATTCAGGTTATTAAAGATATGTATTATATATTTGTATATATTTTATATATTTGCATATATTTTTTAAAATTTAAAATTAGTAAGCCACTTCATTGACTCAGAAGGACTGGCCATAAAAACAAAGCCTAAACATTTTATTTATTGTGGTTGCATGGTATAGTCCACAATGTCCTTAAATTTTTCTTCCACCAAATTCAACACCAAGCACTCCAACAAAATATATATGCAGGTATGCCCTCCAGATTGCAAATACAATTGATTATCTTTCATCTTCATTTCTCAGACATATTCTATGTATTCTAATTTTTTTACTTCTTTATTTTCTCAATGTACTGGTGTACTACTGGAATTTTTTTCAAGTCATTGTTTTGTTTTGTTTTGTTTTGTCTGGTTTTGGTTGACTCTCCTGTTTCTTGTTCTAATTCTCTCTTACTGACTCATGAATGTCCGCCTTTTGTGGAGGAACAAATTATCTAATAATATTTCTTGAGGATCCTATGCATTCCCAAGGTTTAACTTTATGCTAACAATTTCTAAAGATTTCTCTCAGTGTGATGTCACATCTGATTTTTATAACTGTATATTCAATGTCAAGAGCATTTGAAAGTTTTACATGACTCTGACATGGGCATTTCAAAATAACATCTAATAACTATACACTTTATTCTAATTCCTGAATGTGTTTGTGCTTCTGACTTTCCATTCTCAGTAAATGATACCTTTATTCACCTATGAATGATGAATGATTGAATGATGGCAGAAACCTCGCTTTTTAAGAATTTCAACTTGAATCCATGATTATCTTTTGTCAAGTCTACTACTACTAGTTATCTTCAATCTATCAACTCTCCCCCCCTCCCCACTGGATCCACTACATGGCTCTAAATGCACTATCAAAATCCCTGGAAGAGAAGTTTGAACTGTGTGGGAATGTTTTGGTTTTCACCATAAATTCATAGAGTTACAGGTAATTGTTTTATAGAGATTACAAAATGCTGACTATCTTGCAATAAATAGAACAATTCTACACAATGAAGATTTTTTTTTCTGCCACTTTCTGAATTACTTTAGCAAAAATAATTTTCTATTTAAAGAATTAGTTAAGTAGGTTTGGGGAGACTTAGAGAGTCGTAAACGCAAAAAAAAAGGATACCGAAGTATTACAGAAATAATTACTGAAGAGTGACCCTCATCTCTGGGGCTGGGGAAACAATTGTGGTTATGAGAACATAAAGTTGAGAGATAGATCCCTATGGAAGTCAGACCACACAGAGGCACACAGAAGAGAGGACTGCAGAGCTGGAACTAAGACACCTGAGGAGGGGGCACTGATTGGCTGATGGCACTACCAGAAACACCAAGCGAGGCTGGTTCTGTGAGAGCGTGGAGAGAAGATAAAAACTGGAACCAACTGCTGCTAGAACCAATTGCAGTTGCCTGAGTGAAGTGTTTATTACGCAGGTGATGTTGATGAGAAGATTTCTATTTTGCCTTTATTCTATGCAACTTGGTACCTTCTGTCTGTAGAACCTTACAGAAGGCCACTAGTGAAGGAAAAAGGTAATCTGAAGCCTCCAACTCACAGAATCATATAACGTTGTTTCAAAGGTCAACTTTGCAGCATATCAACTTTCCAGACTATAGACAGCTCTTCACGTCTACTATCATCTTTTAAATTATGGATCACATGATGTCACTCCCTCTTAAGCCTTAGTAGGTGCCCCTTTGACATATGACAAAGCATAAAACGCTTAGCAAGAAGTCTCCCGCTTACTCTCATTCCTTTCATGTACGATTCTTTCCTTCAATTGCTGTCCTTTAATTATGGTATCCTTTTTCTAATCTTGCAAAGGTAAGCTTATTTCTTGTTGCAAATGTGAATTTTTTCGATAATTTTTTGGAGCGTTCATGTTTCTGTCAAGTGAAATGCAACTGCTGAAGAATGTCTTTATTTGATCCCTCAATCCAAATAATGTCCCAATTAACTTATCTGTATGAGAAGTTCCATAATTCTGCATACGATATAAAATTTGTAACTATATACTCACACATTCACACAGATTATTATATGACATACACTAAGTTAAACCTCCCTGAGGGCATAGATTACACCAGTTTTGTTTAGTACAGTACTCTGGTATCTAGCAGAATATAGAATGTCTGATTAGTAGTAGGCATTCCTTATGTATTCTTCTAACAAAATTAATAAGATAATTAATTTTGCCATTAATAAAAAGGAATAACAAAATATCTGGTGCTTTGTTTTTTCATTCTTTTTTTTTTTTTCCAGAGATAGGGTCTTATTCTGTCACCCAGACTGGAGTACAGTGCACAATCATTGTTCACTGAAGTCTAAATCTTCTGTGCTAAGGCAATTCTCCTGCCTCAGCCTCTTGAGTAGCTAGGACTACAGGCATATGTCATGACACTTGGCTATTTATGTTTTGTAGAAATGTGGTATTGCTCTGTTGACCAGACTGGTCTTGAACTCCTGGCCTCAAACCATCCTCTCACCTCAGCCTCCCAGAGGGCTGGGACTATAGGTGTGTGCCATTGAACCCAGCCTTCACTTTTCAGCTCATGCTGGTCAAGTAGTTTCTTCTTTCTGGAAAGTTTCTTCAAAAAACTTTTGAAATCTTTCTGGGCATACTGTTGATTCAGTGAAAATTTCTTAACATTTTAATTCCAAATTTCATATTATGAATTTGCTCCTTCTTGAACAGAGCCCTCTTTCTTATTATCTCAATGAACTAAACATTCTCAAAAAGATTGTTAATTGTTAATTAGAAAAGGAGAATATTAGCATTATTTTTCATAAATACCTTATATTGAGATCCATTAAATATCATTAAGATATATTACATATTCACATTAGTTATTTATCTATTTAATCTGAAATACTAAATATTTTAACACAGAAGCTATCATAAACTGTTAAAAATTTCTTTATAGTTTTGCCTTTAAAAGGTAATAAAATACTAAATTAATGCCTAGAGAAGCAACCTTAAAATCTTGACAACTTAACTTAGCATTTGAAATTACAACAATTTATTGTTAAAAAAGACAGTGTATATATTATAGTCAGTAACACATATTGGGGAAGTTTTACATACCAGTTACCAAACATATTGCTCAAAAATTTTTAAATAGTAAAGTTTTACAATAAAATTCAGCTTACACACACAATATTGAAACCAAATAGAAAGTTTCACAAAGACTTAAAAGTATATTCTTCACATAAGATTAATCAACGAGTATACTTTCATTGTTAAGAGTAGTACACACTGAATGACTAAAAAACTGAATCTATAGCAGCAATTTTTTATCCCATAAATCAAAATATTTCCCTTGCTTCTCTCTTTGTATTCAGAAATATTTTGTAGCCTATTTATGACCTATTTGGTTAGTTACAAGGCAGTAGTTTTATCCTCATATTTCAATAGGTAGTCAAAGAGTTGCAGAAGAGATCTTTTACCACTTCAGGGCTAACAAAACCACCTTAATAAAGTGAATGAAGCAGTATTATCTGCGAGTTTATGGTAGTCTCAATGAAACACAACATGCACATACAACTGAAACAACTGCCAAGGTAGCTTCGTAACAGAAGTAGGTTAATAGTGTGGGTAGAATGAGCTCCCTCCCTTGCCTCTTTCATAACTTTCCTAAGTTGAATGTCAAGAATGGACTGATTTTTCCAAAAGTTAAACACAGAGTTGGCACATGACCCAGCAA
The DNA here is from genome assembly GCA_963574415.1 of Tarsius wallacei. Classification (NCBI taxonomy): domain Eukaryota; kingdom Metazoa; phylum Chordata; class Mammalia; order Primates; family Tarsiidae; genus Tarsius; species Tarsius wallacei. Next base: position 10,104 of record CAUYQG010040157.1, read on the forward strand.
TTCCCTTTCCAGGCTAAACCCAAGAGGATATCAAACATATGCCCACAAGAAAAACAAAGCTTACAAACAAACAAACAAACAAAAAACCAGTATGCTAATGTTCACAACAACATTATTCATAATAACCAAAAAGTGAAAGCTATCCAAATGTACATCAAGTAATGAAAGGATGAATAAAATGTGATCTACAAGGGATGCCAAAAAAATTCATACACATTGTAAGTATGGCATTCACTCAAAATATGGTGTTAATCAAATGAATGCTCGCGTCATCATGCAACAGACAAGCCAGTCAAAGAAAACGGCAGAAGCACAGTTGAGTGAATGTCATATTACACATCACTACCGTAACTTTAATTCAACTTTGAAAACTAATACATAGATAACATCTTTTAAAATGTGTAAACATTTTTGGCAACCCCCCCCATGCTTGCAATGGATTATTTTCCAGTAATAAAAATGGTAAAGTATTGATACATCCTATGGGCCTGGAAGAACTTTGAAGATAAGTTAAACCTTGAAAATAAGTTAAAGAAGTCAGACACAAAGGGTGCAATTCCATTGATATGAACTGTCTGAATAGGCCAATTCATAGTGTCAGAAAGTTAATTATTGGATGCCAGGAGCTGGGGAGAGGGAGAAATAGAGAATGTCTGCTAATAGATACAGGGTTTCATTCTGGGGGATTACAATATTCTGGAAGTACAAAATGATAATTGCCTAAATCTGTGAGTTCCATAAAAACTACTGATTGTGTAATTTAAAAGAATGAATTTTATGGTATGTGGTGTACCTGAATAACAAAAATTGTAGGAAAAGAAAGAGTGGAAACGAGACTTCCAATTAAGAGGAGATTGCAATAGTTTCTGTGAAAGATAAGAGTGGCCAGAACTACATAGAGTGGAGTTGTTGCAGTAGATAAAGTTACAAGGGTTAAATTATATTTTAAAAGTAAAACGTGTAGTTCCGGTTGAGGAAATGTTATTAATTAGAAATTTTATGTCTTACTGTTTATACCTTTGAATTTTTTCAAGCTTCATCTATCATTTTTTATGTAGCAAATTTCACAAAGTTTTGCCAATTATTATTCCCTTTTCCCTTTCTTCTCACTACAGTATCCCTCAAGCCTATCTGTCTTAGTATTTTGAGATACCAATTAAGTTAAAACTTCTTGAAATCTTGATTTAATACAGATCTCTCTCTTCTGTATAAAGGTGACTTTTTTTACTTATTCTGCTCTCTCAGGGCCTCTCTGGCATCTATCTAGCGTTACTATCTAATTTTAATCACAGGAATGTATACCACCGGTTTATCCCAACCACAGATTATAAACATCTTGTAGCAGGCACTGCACATCTTTTACCTTTCTATATCTTTATTCCTAACAAACTCAACAGATATGCTGGATACACAGTATTACATAAGGTCATGTTGATAAATAAAAGCTGAAGTAATGAAGACTATTTCTTCCTATTGAAACCTGTGTTTTTTTTATACTTCAATAATATACCGTTATTTGTATATACTTCATTACTTGTGGATTTGATGTTTACAAATTTGCCTGCTTCCTAACATTCACTTATAACCCTAGATAATACCTGCAGTGATTTAGTGGTCTTTGGGGTACATGTGCCGTGGTGAAGTATTCCAGTTACCCAATGCTCATGTTTCCAACTAAAGTCAAGCAAGGTGACGCTTTGCCTGTGTAAAGCAAGTGTGTTTTTTACACACTATTTAGTAGCATATTTCTCAAATGTTTGTGGTATTTGTTGATTATTTAACCATTTCAAATGGCCCCAAGCACAGTGCTCTGACACTAGTGTTCCTGAGAAGTCTGTGACGTGCCTTACAGAGCAAATATGTTACCATAGCTTTAGGTTAGAATGCTTAAAACCTAAGTTGTAGGGCTATTGGCTGTGAGTGCAATGTTAATAAATAAATAATATGTATTAAGTAAGGTGTCATTAAACAGAAATACGCATAAAACAAGGCTATATGTTGGTTGATTGATGAGAATATTGTGACCAAAGGCTAGCACGAGCCCAACTCTGTAGTTAACCTGTGAACAATGGTTCAAGATCTGTTAATTCAGTGCTTGTGGTGACTTTCCAACATATAACTACTTGAAATAACACTAATTATCTGTATAGGTAATTGAATTGGGAAAACGACTCTCTTCATGGGTCTTTACACATTTTGCAAGCCAAGGAACTGGTTGCTTTTTGTTTCAGACTATCTCTTCAAGGATGTTTGTATGACAAACAGCTTTAGAAGATGAAGGAAGTTTCCTGCCTGATAAAGCTCTGGCATATTTACTGCCCACCATAAAAGATGTGTGTTCCTTAAATTCAGTTTTCCTCTCCTGTAACATCATTGATTACATGTGCTGTAGTACAGTGGGTCCCCCTTTGACACCCTGCTAGAAATGGAGAAAGGCAAACTGACACATGTTTTTTGATGCCCATTCTGTTTGCTGTACCTTGTAATTAGAGTCCATTGACTGCCACAAGAGGTGCTAGACTTCTGCCAGTTTCTACGAAATTGTGACTGACAGAATCATTTATTAGCTTGTACATTGAGTAAAATCTCAAACTCTTCCCACTTCTTGATAATAGTGATGAATGTTATCATAGATATTGTATATATAGTAATAGATACATATTTAATAATTGAATAGTATTTCTTCTTCTGGCTAAAGAAATAATATGATGCAGGGTCTAATGCTTGAAAATAAATAAAACAGTTTTCTAGCTTAAATTGATTTCTTCTTTTGAATTTAAATGTTATTTTAAAATATTTTGCTTGAATTCACTTTTTAAAAAATTAACTCTTTCCTGTTGTGTTCTTGAGCCTCTGTTCCAGATTATGAGAGCCCACTGGGTACATGTCTCACAAACTCTACAGTTAGTGACATCTCATTGGTAGCTTGAAATTAGCCAAGGTGGAAGTTTTTACTCTGATACCAGGAAACACAGCAAATCAGATGGATTTTGTCTTGTTTTGTTTTTGTCTCACCAGGTAGTTGCTTTAAGAGCATACCATTGTTACTCAACCTTGGAATATACAAATTTAGAAAAAAAAAAGATACTGTGCACTCTAATTAGGTCAATGTTGCCTACTTATACTTAGTTTTGTAAATTGTGAATAAAAAATTGTATATATATTCATTTCAGACCTCTAAAATTGACAAATGCTAGCTAAAAATTTTCAGAATTTACATAATCAAATAAATATAAATGACATTTAAGTAATTGAGCTTTTGTATACTTATTAAATAGTTTATAGCATTTAAATCTCTGAAGTTTTATGGTTTAAAACTACATTATGGAATTACTTGTGTATTTATAATATACATATGCACACACACACACACACACACACACACACACACATATGTATGTATGTATAAGAGGGAACCCAAAGAAAACGAAATTTTTTTTTTTGAGGGTGGGTGCTTTGCAGTACAGGCTTCACCTGTTAGGTAAATGTTTCAGGAACTCATCAGCACTAGAGTACCAGCCAGTATAGTTGTGAGAGACTACATTTGGATTCAGTGAATGTTTTTTGAGGGGAGACTCTTTCAACATGTTTGCTCATTTCATAATGGGTGATTTACACAAACAGCCTGTCTGCATCTCCTGAGTGTTCAGCAATTTTTGATCAAAAATGACATGACCCCCATGACCCACCCCTCCTTATTCACCTGATCGAGCCCTAAGTGACTTTTTTTGTTGTTTCCCAAGATGAAAAAAGTCATCAAAGGGAAATGTTTTCCCAATGTAGAAGAGGTTAAAAAAAAAATAGCAGAAGCACTAAAAAGCATCAAAAATGACCAGTTCAAAAACTGTTTTGAGCAGCAGGAAAAGATCTCGATAGGTATATTTGCATCCAACAGAGAACACTGTGAAGGTGACTTAATTTTAAACATGTAAGAATAAATACACATTCTTTAAATAAATTCTGGGGTTTTGGGGTCCTGTGTATCATTTTTACTTTTTACTTCCTTAATCTTCTCTTTAATGCTCCAAATAATATGTGTGTGTGTGTGTGTGTGTGTGTGTGTGTGATATGATATAGTAGCTAATTGGCTCTGATTCCTTGTATTCGCTTAAAGATTTGAGGGAAAAAAAGTTTGCTGTGAAAAACCTATCTCCTTAGATTTATAAATATCTTTTTTCTAATTAATATCTTTACTAATCACTTAAATGTTGGAAGCTTTTCCAAAATCATTTTCTACTCTTTAAAACCTAAGCATCAGAAAACATAAACCTGGCTTAAAGCAAACAATGCATGTGCTGCCTTATGTGACCGGAAAAGCTCAGTAGAGGATTGACTTCATCGTTGCCGTTTGAGGGGCAGAATGAAGTCACCAAGACCCTGATTCCTTCACTTTCTGATCTTCCCTAATCTTATGGAAGGGGCCTAATCTTAATTAGGTTTTTCTTGGTGCCGAATGTTCTTCACATTCTCACAACTTTCCATACAGGAGAAAGTGAAAACACAACTTTGCAAGTGAAACTCCTAGCCCTTGATATCTGTGGCCTAAATTATTCATATAAACAATGTATAAATCATACCTTTTGTCTTGTAGTATAGGATACATTAATGATTAAGCACTTTAGAACTGGGGTTGTCAACTTCCCCCACATATACAGATTAGGTCCTTGTTTTCAGGCAAAACAAACTGTGCCTACTTTTCCTTTGTTCCTCCTCCTTCTTCTTCTGTATTTTTGGCAAGCGAAGAAAGGTAAATGAATATGTGCTGTCAAGAACAAGATATTCACTTTATCTCACTTAATAAATCCATTTAAAATTATATAGAGGATGAAACGCGTAACAAATGAGTTCTAAAATGCCTTGTAATTATTTTTCAAGAAAGGTTTTTATCTAAAATATATTGAACATAACTAATGCAAATTAGAATACACTATTTTTTATTCTAAGAACCAGATGTATGTTTCCCAAATTAAAGTGTATATTTATTGATACCCATAAATAGTTTTATCTAAATAGCTTTTGGAAGGAGACCAAGATATAATAGATCTAGAAATAGATATTTGAACCTCTGACCCTATGGTGTCTCAATTCACTGTCTCAAATTTCCTGCCTAGAAATTGTTTAATTAGGAGACACTGATCTCCAAAGATAGCTTATATATGGATGTGTGCTCTTTGAAGTTTAAAATAACTGACAAAACAGAGAGTTTATTTGTTCCATAGAACACAGGTACTTTAAAATTAGGCACAATGAATAAATCTCAGAATCTTAAAATACTATTAGCCAATAGTTAAACAGCCTTTGACTTGTTAAAGGAAAAATATCTTTCCCAAGATCAAAGATAAATAACAAGTCTCACCTGTAATATCAGCACACAGCTTTACAAAGCAGGATACTAACAATGATTTCCAAACACACTTTTTATTCATAATATCATGTTAATTAATTTTAAAAATCCCATAGGTACTATAGAAGAGTTTATTAACCTACATTTTAAACTTTATTCTAGTCAGTAAATACATTGCTATGTTTAGATGTATGTTAACTGAGAAAGTTCTTTATAGAAAAAGAAATGGAAATGTATGTGATCTAATCATAATAAACTGAGGGGAACTCAAAAAAATGAAAGAAAAAGAAATGCTTTCCAGCTCATTGATGCTTCATAGCAAACATGCTCTTTCCTGCTGAATCCCCGTAGAACATGACTTAATTTTCTACCTTGTACTTCTTTTAATTAAAGCCCTCATGAGTCATTACAGTAAAATGTTCTCTCTCACACACACACACACACACACACACGCACACGCACACATACACACACACACACACAAAGTGGCTAGCGGCTAATTGGCATTGATTCCTTGTATTCATTTAAAGACTAGAAGAAAAAAATAAAAATTTGCGGTGAAAAACCTATTTAATTTGCATTTCTTTGATGGCTAGTGAGGCTGAGCATTTTTTCGTGTATCTGTTGGCTGCTCGTATGTCTTCTTTCAAAATGTGTCTATTCATATCTTTTGCCCACTTTGTAATGGGGCTGTTTTTTTCTGTTTGTTTTTGTTTTTGTTTTTTTCTTTTCGGTGTGCTAGAGTTCTCAGGATGGCCATAATCAATAACCAAAAACAACAGATGCTGGAGAGGATGTGGGGAAAAGGGAATATTTCTACACTGCTGATGGGCATATAAACTAGTACAACCTCTGTGGAAAACATTCTGGTGATTCCTAAACGATCTAAAAATTGACCTTTCATATGACCCTGCAATCTCCCTACTGGGAATATACCCAGAGGAACTCAAATCACACTATGAAAAAGATACCTGCACACACATATTTGTTGCAGCATTATTCACAATAGCAAAAATATGGAATCAACCATGCTGTCCATCAGAAGAGGACTGGATAAAAAAAATGTGGTACATATACACGATAGAATATTATGCAGCCATAAAGAAGGACAAAATTATGAACTTCACAGCAACTTGGATGAACTTAGAGTCTATAATACTGAGTAATCCATTACAGAAACAAAGAACTGAGTATAACATGTTTTTACTCATAAGTGGACCTTGAACAATTACCATAATACTGTAAGAAAGAGATTGGCAGTAGTGAGAAACTGCCAGGGGGGAGAGGGGCCCACCTCATTAACAAGGGTACCTGCATAATGAACATTTGTATGACTAACCCTTAATTGTACCCCACATCTTTAAAAGTTTTTTTTAAACCTGTTTATTCTGTAATATATATGTATGTATATTTTTTCTTAAAAAAAAACAAAACAGGGTCTCCATCCGTTGCTGAATCTGAGGTGCAGTGACACTATCAGTGCTCACTGCAGTCTCAGACTCCTGGGTTCAAGCAATCCTCCCACCTCAGCCTCTGGTGAGTAGCTGGACTGCAGGTGAGCACCACCACACCTGGCTAATTTTTCTATTTTTTGTAGAGACAACATATCACTATGTTGCACAGGCTGGTTCTGAACTCCTAGCCTCATGTGATCCTCCTGCTTTAGCATCCCAAAATATTGGGATTACAGGCATGAACCACTGTGTCTGGTCCTATTCTGTGATCTAGAAAATGTAAGATTAATAAATCACAGAGGTTTACTTTATCCTAAAAGAGGCACTAATTCACTTATATTCCTTATATGTTTATTTTTGAAGAAACACAGTCTTCTTAATAAATTATAAAATTGAACATTTGACTTAAAAACTGTCCTTTGCACCAGGAAATTTTGATTTGATTCCTTCCAAAGAGTGAATGAAGCCTCATTGTTGGAGAGGTCTGATGAGCACAAAAGTATAGAAATGTTTTCATTCCATGGTTTCTCTACTGAGTTAGTTTGCTATTGCAAAGAAAATGTGAAAAATGGAAGTGAGATTTGGTTTTTCCAATACCTTTCTATTTATTCTAACATTTTAAAATTTATATCTATTAATCTTTTGATATATGCTATTATTGGTGCATTTCTCTTTGTCTTTTTGAGAGTTATACCCCTAGAAATTTTTAGAATATATGTAACATGACATGAATGCATTTGCCTAGTCTACTCACATAGTGCTGACTTCTTACAAATGAAGATATAAATAATTATTCAAATGTTTGTTATCAACATATTATGTTATGAGAGTTAACATTTCATTAACTGCAAATATTTTTTAAAAACCTATTCTAGATGTGCCTAAGCATTCTTGAGAAAATTATAAGCCATTCCTTCTAGATAGACATGGAGAGAGAGTGTGCATCAGAGACTAGAACGTGGTACTCAAAAGTCAGTGAGAATACAGGAAATTCAGACTTATTTTATGTGACTTTGTCTCTACTTTTCTCTTCTTTTCTTTTTCCTTATTACATTTCTCATTTCCTTTTACTTCCTTTTCTTCTTATTAAAATCGACCCTGCAAATGTAAGGTCTATTACATTGAGATTTATAATGAAGAGTAGAGCTTGAAATGCAACAGTGTGAAGTTTGACATAAATTTTAAACAAAAACCTATAGAAATAAATAATTTGTTTCACATAAACATGAATTATAAAACTAGCTATTTTCTTAATTACAGGATATTTTTATTTAGAAATAATTATTTCTTTTCATGTTTGTGCAAGTCACTTTTTTCTTATTGCTTGCAATATAAAAAGTATGACATCTACATTTTTTAGAATAATTTTTTCTAATTAGCCTGATTTCTGAAAATCTAAAAGTCAGAAATTGCATAGTGTAGATCAGTTGGCTAGGATTAGATATATAATATGTCTTTTAAAAAAATCAATACATTAACATGGCTTTAATATTCATATGGATATTTTAGCTCCTAAATAGGCAACACCAAAAAGATAATGGTATATTTCTTTATCATAGAGGAAATTATTGTAACAAAGTCTGCATGAACCCACATTATGAAGTATAACTCAAAATTAACAAATGTTTGTATGTTACAGTTAGTATGCTTTCTGTAATATGTAGTAAGACATTCTCTTTCATAGAAGACTCATAGTAGTCACATAAACTATTATAGAAAACAAGTTATCCAAGTGTAAGCAATTAGCACTTTCATTCGGATACATTTTGAAAAGGTATAATTTTTTTTCTCATAGTGAGAACTAAAGCTTAGATATTGTTATCAGTGCCACTAATTTTGCAAGTTTTTGTGAAACAGTAAATGACTTGAAGTGTCAATTCTCTAAACATGTGTCTAAACAAAATAAGTAGATCATTTATAAATTAACATAAATAATTTAAAAGAATACGGCAAACAAGTGAATTAAATTCTAAATTTCAAAAATGTTCTTTTCTGATTTATATACTCTTCAGTGTTGCCATTTTTACATATAATTGTTGCCTTTGTCATAGACATTGAGAAGTTCTTAAATTTTAAATGATATAAGTTAAAAACCAATAAATTTTCTGATTAAAAAACTGGAAGCATTCATGCTTCTCTGAAAGTTTTCTCATCAGAGGTTAACTAATGGGTGCTGTATCTGGAATAGAAGATGCTCCTGGTAAGTGAAAATTAGAAAACCAAAAGCCAAAGTATAATCTACCACATCACTTTCAATAAAGTCATGTTTATATTTAAACCCTGCCATTCGGGATTGCACTTCAAGTTCTTGCTGTGATGCATACAGATAACTGACAGCTACATGGTGATCAAATATTGAGTCTCATCATTGGGCTAGAGAATTGCTTAAGTCTGGTACTATGGGGAAACCTGTTAAAGTTAAAGTGCAAAAGGGAGTAGGCACTCTTGATTAACCACAGCTTACTGAAAAATGACTAATTCACCATAACAGAAAGGAGACTACCTTTTATAGGTCTGTAAAAGATAGGTTCTGCCCTACTTGCTTCTTCTATGGAGACATGTAGCAAGAAGGTGAATCAGACGCCTGAGTAAATGCACAGCCCAGGAAAGCAAGAGAGATTCTGAAATGTATAAGCAGATACACTTAACACAGTGCAAAACTCACTGCAAAACATGTGAATGTTTATTGGAAATGATTATCCAAGAAATTTGCTCGTCAAACTGGCTACTTAATTACAGAGCCTTAAGGACTAGAGGGAGTTGCTAGTTCCTTTATAACACTGCCACAGAAAGCCTAATGCTAGCAGATCCCACTTCCATAGGAAAAGTCAATAATTTTTATACACATTTTTACCTCAGATAAACTTTATCTTTCCTTCTTACTTTATTTTAATCAACAAAAGTATAAAACTTCCCTCATGTCTTAATTATTATGATGCTTGATTACATATATAGAGAAAAAGCATTATCTTAAATATATTCCAAATATTTTTAAAATGCTAAAACTTTTAGGAAAGAAAATTTCACAAGACTGAATAAAATAAATATTTATAAATATTATGTTTAAGAACTATGTATTCTGATCCATTAGAGTCTTAGGGTATGAATAAAACATAAGATCAAACCACATGAATTAACATAGTTCTTTTTGACATTATAACTTCAGAATATATCCCAACTATTGAATTACTGAACTTTGCTTCAGTTTTTCCAGAACAGGCATTTACTCTTAATTTAAATATATGCTTTACTGGAACTGTAAATGTTGCATTTTATAACACAATTTCTATTTCTTATATATCTGCAATCCTCTTAAAATTGTGTTGGCAATTTTTGTGAAGACTGTTATTTGTATGAATGTAGTATGCTGTACTATATGCAGAAACATAAAAGTTAAAAATCCACATTTGTAGAATCATTAACAGCTCTAATTCTGGTTGTGACGTAGATCCTCTCATTCAGATTAAATCAAGCTGTAACTTAAAGGAAACGGTGAGGCAAAGGACACACATGTTTGATTCCAACATAATCTCTGAAAAGTACAATCACAACTATGATGGTTATATTTTGCTGGAGCTGATGACAGTGAGTGAGTTATGCTGCTGTAGCCAGCAATGGGAATGTTTTCCTTATGACATTTTCCTCGTGGCATCTTCCCCTGGGAGGCAGTTACTGACTATAACAGTGGTGGTGGGATCATGGACCTGTCAGCAAAAATAGCAGCAACCCTCTTGGTAACCCGGTTCTACGGTTGCTTTGCTTGTTTGTTGGTTATTTTTATGTTTTGTGCCATCCCCCAAAGACCAAAGTAGCACTTACTTTCTTCTTTTTTTTTATTTTTATTTATTTTATTTTTATTTATTTTATTTTTTTATTTATTTTTGAGTTGGAGTCTCACTCTGTCGCCCAGACTGGAGTGCAGTGGCCGCTCCCTGCCACTGCAGCCTCGACCTGCTGGGCTCCAGCGATCCTTCCGCCTCAGCCTTCCAGTATCTGGAATGACAGGCGCGCGCTGTCACGCCTGGCTAATTTTTTTGATTTATTGTGGAGATGAGGTCTCGCCAAGTTGCCCAGGTGGGTCTCGAACCCGCGGGCTCAGACAATCCACTCACCTCAGCCTCCCAAAGGCGCGGAATTACAGACTGAGCCATCGAACCCGGCAGCACTTACTTTCAACTTCCTAAAGTATTCTGAAAGCCACTTAATTTCTAGAATGAAAATTCTTCTCTCCAAATTAATTATCTGTTTAATTAAAATAAATCAATAAAAATTAGTATCCAGAAAAATTCCAGGTAACTACTACCCATAAAATGGGAATCTAAGATTGATGATCTGATCTGCTTAAGTGAGAAGGTATTAATGATCTAATAAAATGGGATACCAGGGGTCCATGGCATACAGTTTGTACTTTTAGGTGGACTGCTGGAACCTATTACTGAATAGCACATAGACTGCCAAAAGCCTTGTCTTTTAGTCACTAAAAAAAAATAAATAAATAAAGAAGATTCTTTAGTTGTTCTCTGCTGCAGAGCAAGGAGCATTGCAACCATTTTTTATGACCCACTGAGATTATATTTTAACTGATCAAGATAATATATAATATATGGGCAATGAGTCAAGCTACCATAAGAAAAAAGAAGTTCAGGCACCTGGGATTTTGGAACAAATCCATGACACCTCATGAAATAAGTCTCATGGAAATAGACCTTGTCTTGCTACTGATTCCTAACGGAGGTTTATTATCTAAACTTGGAACATCAAACGACTATGATTGCTAAAACGTTTGTCATAAATGGAGTGTTATCTGATCCACCTAGTTATATTTGTTGTAGGACGCACTCAAGTGGAAGTTGTAAACATGAGATCAGATTCAATCAGGTTCCTAAGACACATAAGTGTATGAGCTTGAGTTAATTTCCTCCTCTTTGCTGAACTGCCACCTTTTCTCAGCTCACATTTTAATGGTGGCGTGACTTATCCCCAGTGTCCAGATCACTGAAGAACCAAGCATGGGGGTGTTTGAAAGGTAATTCTGCATGATCTGCTGACGCTGGGCAATAATAAACTGCTAAAGCATATCTCTCATGTTGGGTTGCCCAAAGCCCCGAGAACAATGGTTTATGTCTGATGCGATATCCATCTGATAATTGCAGATGTTCAGTTACGTTGGACTATGCCTATCATGTAGTGTATGACAATTTGTCTCCACTGAAATAAACACCTATCCTGGGGATGTGTTTAATATAACTTTCTCAACAACATCATTTAAAAATTTCCAGAATATCTTCTTAATTACTATGGCATCTTGTTCATTTTTTGCTTCTGAATACAATTTTAAGTTCATTTTTATAGAAAAGGAGACGATAAAGTCGGATAATTCGGTGAAATTAGTTGACCTTATGTCTGTCATCAAGAAGTAATAGCAGGTCTTAGAGAAACAGACTCTCGAAGACTCAGGAAGCCAGCTGGGTGACAAAACTTGCAACCTCAAGGTTTATACCATGGGATTTGGTATATGTTTTGATGCACTAGATAACACATATGGGCCCATAAACTATGGTGTAAAAGTGGATGTATTAATTCTCATAATTACAAACTTATAAACTGTTTGCTTTTATCCTTCACATCTTTTTTTCTCTGCTGGTTTAGAGGCCTTTATTTTTAGAGGAGAAATGCTTCTGTTAGGAGACACAATGACATGTTCAATAAACTGGACATTTCAGACTGCTATCTGTTCATTTGGGCCTTCTTATGACCATGAAAAAATGAAAAGGAAAAAAATGTTGTTGTGTTAACTGGATCCTGATTGTAAAAGGGAAAAAAAGCCACTGCAGCACAATGTTGGTAAAATGGTGTATGCATGTATGGGCCCCTGGGAGCACTCAAGACTCCCATCATAGCAATAAAACTGGGACAATAAGACATATAGGAAGAATTACAAAGGCTTGCATATTTAAGTAAAAAGATTACTGTTGTACTATGGCAAAGAATCCTGTCCAGAGGATATGCTATCTCTAAGCAAAGGAAAGGAAATGCACAATAAGAGAGGCAGAGACAATTTTTCTTATTTTTTAAATTTATTATTTTATTTTATTTATTTATTTTATTTTATTTTATTTTTTTTGAGTTGGAGTCTCACTGTCGCCCAGACTGGAGTGCAGTGGCCGCTCCCGGCCACCGCAGCCTCGACCTGCTGGGCTCCGGCGATCCTTCCACCTCAGCCTTCCAAGTAGCTGGAACTACAGGCGCTCGCTACCACACCCGGCTAATTTTTGATTTATTGTAGAGATGAGGTCTCGCCAAGTTGCCCAGGCGGGTCTCGAACCCTCGGGCTCAGGTAATCCACTCACCTCAGCCTCCCAAAGGTGCAGGATTACAGACTGAGCCACCGAGCCTAAATCACCATATATTTAATAAGATGGTTCCAGAACATACATAGCAAAAATCAGCAGAAATAGCAGGATAAATCAACAAATTAAAAATCAAGTATATGATTTTTTAAAACATATTGTTGTCAGTAGCAAAAAAAAAAAAATTCAGAAATCAGTGATTCTATAGCTAATGTTAGGCAACATAGTGAGACTTCATCTGTACAAAACAAATTAATTAATTAATTAATTAACCAGGTGAGATGGTGCATGCCTACAGTCCCAATTACTCAAGAGGCTAAGGAGGAAGAGTAACTGGAGATCAGGAATTTGAGGCTGTGCTGAGCCGTGACTGTGCCTCTGCACTCTAGCCTGGGCAAACTGGAGTGCGACCCCAACTCAACTCAGACTGGAGAGTTCAACTAAAAAAATGTGAACAATTTGGAAATCAAGTAAACGCATCATCTGAACAATGCAAAGATCAAAAATATAATCACGCCAGAAATAAAAAAAATATATTTTAATAAAAAGACTAGGAAAACACGATATATTAAAACTTGTGGAATATAGTTAAAGTAGTATGTAGAAAAAATGACATTGCCTTAAATGAACATACATAAAAGAAGACTTTCTAAAATTCAATGTTTTAAACTTTTGTAATTAGAAGCAAGAGTAATCAAAATTAGTAAAACATAGATATTAATAGGAGAAATATAGTAAAGATAACAGCAAAAATCAACAATATGATGAACAAATGCACAGTAAAGAAAATAAAAAATTTAGTCTTCGTTCCTTGAAAAGATTAATAAATTTGATAAGCCATTAACTAGATTGTTTAGGCAGAAAAAAGGAGAGAAAGCACAAATTATCAGCATTAGAAATAGAAAAGGATTATATCAACATAGACTATATAGGCATCAAAATGTTAAGAAGTGATACTAAAATATTTTAAGCAAATAAATTTGCTAAGTTGGGTAAAACAAATTAAAATCTAAAATAATACAACTTAACACAATTTAACACAAAGTTTTTTAAAAGCAAGAAAAGAACACATTTAGATGAATACTACTTATCCATACAGAGGATGGAATTCCAAGGGGTATTTCTGGAATGTTATGAACTATTTCTTGATATGACTTCTACATTATTTTTATAAAAATATACTATTGTGGGGAGACACCTCTTATCAACAAGGGTACCTGAACGAAATATTTTTGTATGCCTAACCCCTAACTGTACCTCACAATAACATAATAAAATAAAAATAAAAAAATATATATATATACTATTGTATAGACTTTAATACACAAATGTGTGTGTATTGTAATTCAATATATACACATTTAAGGCATTTTGATCAATAAAATAAATGGTAATATTATTTTATTAAAATCTACAGAATAAAATAAATACCCATGAGTTTATTCCAGTATTAATAAATGAGTACATTAATGAGAGAAGGAAGAGCTCTTTATTAAGAAGAAATTTCAATGAAAATATATTTTAAAAAGTGAGAAAAATTAGAAGTCACCAGTAAAATATTGTAGCATCAGTTTAGGAAGTTTCTCTAAAACTATCTTCATTATAAGATGTGTCTGTCACTGAGTGCATGTTGTATGAGATGTGGTCATAACTAAGTGTATATTGCATAATATGATCACTGTTTTTTTGCTTGGCTGAGTCAAGTCTACTGAAAAGTCTATCAAAGTCACTCTTCATTTCTGTTACTGTGTGTTTGTATGTGTGTATGTGTGTGTTTGTGTGTGTTTTCATTTCTAGCAATTTGTTTTTATTCTTTCTTCAACTTTCCATTTCTCTCCTTATATTACACATCTATTTTGGTATATTTTCTATTAGAAGATGTGCAAAATTTTCTGCATAATAGATATTCCAGGTACTTTTTCCATTAAAACCCCCAAAATAGTAACCCTAGTTGTTTCAACCTCTCTGGTAATTCCAGCATGTCTGTCATGCCTACATGTGCTTGGGATTATTGTTTTGCCTTCTTAGATTGTGATTTCTCCAGCCCTTTGTGATATTTTCTAACTTTTTTGTTGAAAGCTGGCATTATATTAGGCACTAAGAACTGAGTAAATAGGTCTTGGGTAAAAGAATTTGTGCTAATATAGTAAATAGGTCTCAGTGTGAGGATTTATGTTAATCTAGATGGAAGTTGAACTGTGCTTAAAGTTTCTATCTCTGCTTTTCACTTTGGGATGCTCTTAAATACTCCTCTTCAGAGTGATTCTTTGTCTTACAACTCACCTCTAATTCACTGACATAGTAATGAAACCTTGATGTGGAGTTAAGGGAAGTATTTTCAAATGTTCTGACGAAATCTTAGTGTTCCAGTGGGCCTGTTCCTGCAGGCTGTGATTTTCACAAGTATTTATTCAGTAACACAGTCTTCTTTTTTAACCTCCTGCCCCTTCTCCCTTCCTTGATGGCAGTCTGCTGATCTTCTTTCTTCAAGCTCTTACTCAGGAATTTCAGAGAAAGCTGATGAAGAATGCCTTTCTCAAGTTGGGATAAAGTTCTGGCAAAGTCTTTTACCTGTAGAGATTTTGTTGTTGCTGTTGTTGTTTTGTTTTGTTTCCAATGGAGAGGTCTCTAAGTGTATTTCGCAATGACTACTATGTCCCTTGCCTGACAGTGCCATGAAGAGTCGTCTTCCTCCCCATGGGAATCTGGTTGAGTTCCTGGAAAGAAAGCCCATGAAAGC
Organism: Tarsius wallacei; assembly: GCA_963574415.1. Classification (NCBI taxonomy): domain Eukaryota; kingdom Metazoa; phylum Chordata; class Mammalia; order Primates; family Tarsiidae; genus Tarsius; species Tarsius wallacei. The sequence goes on from CAUYQG010040157.1 coordinate 25,992, forward strand.
TTGGGGAATCCTACTTAGACTGTGGCTTCCACAGAGTTTATTTCTCTCAAGTTAATTTTCACTCGTTCTCTAGAAATGTATCAAAATTTACCATTAAGCTTTTCTACTAGTTTTCACCTCCTGATATCCATATCTTGACTGTGCCTCTCTTGGTGTGGATGTCTCTCCAAATTTGAGGATGGTGGTTTGTCATGCAACCTCAGTTTTCTGTGTAGTCTAAGAAAACTCATTAATTTTTAGTGTATTCAACTTTTTATTTTGATAAGGATTGAAGTGTATATAGTAATATCTTTACATATTGAAAGTTTTCCTGCCAACAGTATTTTTGTATTCTATCTACATCCTGATTCTTTCTGTTCTTCAAATCAGCTATTCCTCTTTCTACTACAAGTGTTTGCATTTGCTTTACTCTGCCTCAAATACTCTCCATCCCAGTCTTCAAGTAGTGCTTCATTCAAAATTTAAATATTACTTGCCAATGGAATTTTTATCTATGATTTCAGCATGGCTGCCACCACCCTTCACCCAGACAGACAAAACTAACTGTCATAGTTTTTACTCGTATATCGTGATATTCTCTGTTTGGTATTTTTACTTGTAACCATAAAATCGAACTAACGTGTTATTTTAAACAGTTTCTTAACTAGCTCCAGTAAAGAAAAAGATGGAAATTTTTGTTCACTGGTGTATATATAAATGTTTTTCAAATACAGCCATTATTTTCATTTAATGATGAAAGAATGGATAGATAAAAAAGAATGAAATAAAAGAAGATACATCGATATTATTGACATTTTTATTATTACTTTACTACAAAATCTCATTAAAACAAAAAATAAGATTAGCAACTCTTATCTGGTGGGAGCAGTAACTTCTTTTGAAAAATCGTAATATTGGTCTTGTGTTTATTCTAGGGGAGATGACAATAGAAAATATTCTGAAACATCATTTTCTCACAATTCTGAAAGTTGCTGCATTTTCAGAATTGTGGGGAAATGAGCTTCAGACTTTCAAGATCTTAATTAATTTTAAAATCTTAAAGTATACATTTGCATACATATGTGTGTGTATATATATATATATATATATGTAAACTTGCAGCAGTGCAATCATTCTTTCAGTGACTATATATCACACAAACACATCACACACACACAGTGTCAAAAAAAGAGGGACTGTCCTCTCACGTTTTCATAGAGTACTATTATATTTCTATTTTTTTCAAAACAGCCCCTACTTAGGCAACCATTTGTCCCCGCCTATTATTAATGCATTGATGCTGTTAAGTCTTCAACTGGAAATAGTATCATGTGGAAGTAATACAAAATACATTTGTATTACTCTTCTATGTACCCTTTCAGTGGAGATATTTAATTCCTGTATTATCTAGATCAATTAACAGCTATCATAAAGTTACAAAAAGAAATAAAAAACGCAGGGGAGGAAAAACTTGCATTTTTCAATGTGCCTTGAAATCTTACCCTGCATATAAATATGCTAAAATGTTAGACAAGTTCCAAGGGTCAGGAAAAGTATTGCTTGTCCAGCAGAAGGGTTCACTAACAATGGTAAAAAGAGTTTCAGAAGAAGCTTAAGAAGCTTAAATATGAAGAGAGATTATAGTCAGAACTTTGGTTATGAGAGAGTGGTCTGTAATGGTAGAGATAAATTTATAGAATTGCTTCTTAGCTTAAAATATTTTTAGTTGTTTCTTTATTCATCTAAAGGCTATTTTCAGTAACTGGAAAATTTTTACAACTGATAATACAGCACAATAAACAAACCACAGTATCATTATTATATTTTTATTTTGTTGGAAAAACTACATAAAAGTTCATCATTAAAACAGGACAGTGTGCCAATCTCTCGCTTCTCTGACATGGACAATCATATTGAGTTTTTGAAAATGAATTGCCCACTGTGGCTTGGAATAATTGGGGAAAACTTCTCAGTGATAAAGGATCTGAAGAATGGACAGAAAACAAGCAGAGTGGAGTGTGTTCTCTGTTGTCTGGAAAGAAAATACATAAGAAATGTTGGCTTAACTACATCTAGTGAGTTTAGGTAGGTGTATGGAACTCATATAGGGAAAACTCTATATAAAAACATGATATTAAGCTGGTTTGGGGGAGCCCAAAAACATGATAAAGCAATTTGACTCTAACTTCCAGGAAGCACTAAATCTCTGGAGATAATTGAACATGTGTGTGCCAACATATAAAGCAAAAAGAAAAACATGTTTGCCCCCCAAAATACCTGTGAGATTCATAAGCAAAAATATTGGCTCTAAGAAGATCTCATTCCTTAATACTCTGATAATTGACCCCAAAATTTAATAAATCTCTCTTGGAAATGCTTTGGTTGCTGTTTCTCACACAGGCCTGTTCTCCCTCTCCATAAGCTTAGTGTTTTAATTATTTGGCTAAAAATACATGTCCAGCTGTTCTTCATTTTCTTTCGCAAATCTCTGCTTGAGTTATACCAAATACCTACCAGAGCCAGTGCGGACCCCAGATTTTATTCTCATCACTACTTTTATCACTCTGACCTCGTAACACTTTCACACTCTTCTACATTAAAAAAAAAACTCCCATGGTTTTATCCTTCCCCCTTTGCATTGCTTATTATCAAAACCAACTCTATTTTTTTGTCTCTGCTTTCATTATGGGTTGCTCTACTAGATCTTTTCTGTAATCACAAGTCAACACGGCGGGCATTTATTTTCAAACTCCATGACCCTGTTATGCTATTTCTTAACTTTCCGGTACTGCACTGTGAGTATGGTACCTTTCCAGTAGTATTGCACAATTATTACAATAAGCTGTATTATATGTCTCATTTTGACCTTCTTAGACAAGACTGTGTGGTGAAAAATACAGTACACTGTATTTGAATCTGAAAAAAATGTGTGACTTTTAATTGCAGAAATATATTATCTATTATTATTATTATTCACTTATCAGCCCAAGAGCACATAAAGGAATAAAAACGCCTTTGGTGATATACTGTTTATAACTTTCCTTACTTCTAGCTACTGAGAGATTGGCAAAAAAGCAAGCTTCCTATTAGTGAGGTTTTATGAACATCTTAAAATTGATACTCCCGCCTGGGCGACTGAGTGAGATACCAACTCCAAAACAAAAAAAAACCCTGATATTTGAATAGCTGAATTATTTGCTGAAATAGTAAGTTTTAATTAAAGCTGCATAATAAGTAATGTTACAATACACTACAAAAATTTGTCTTCCAAGATTAAATTATTAACTTGATTTATAAACCTTATATGATTTATACAATGCTAATTAAACTGTAATGACGCAATGTCATCAACACATGACCAACGTGTCTCATTTCAAAAACTACTTACTCAAGTTCCATGACATAAAACGAAATTCGTAAATTATCTGTAGTATTTACAGTGTGTACACATTAGGATTTAATGTGAAACATTTACATAAGATTTAAACATTGGTTCGTATTAAACTTATATTTAAACTATTAATCAATTTGGGCTGTGGCTATTTATTTTTCGCATATAAATGTCTTCAATAAGGGAACATCCTTTTGATCATCTAGAGAATCAGTTTTCATCTCCTTATAAAAAACACTGCATTCTTTTCAAAGATCCAATTATTACTAATCTACTATGCTTGAGGGGCATGAAGCCCTGTTAAGCTAGCTGACATGAAATTCAAAACTCTGAGCCAAAACTAAAAAAAGAAAAAAAAAAGTAAGTGATTGATGACTGAGGAATAAAATATAAAGCATCTAATCCTTCAAAGTGTTGTTATTATCTTTTATCTTTATTATTTCTTTTGTCAACCAAAATGTGAATTATAATTACCTTAATGCTCAAAAAAACCCCAGGAAACTCCTCAATGTTACCATTACTATTTCCTTCCAAGATATTCATAAATTTTCGCAAGACTTGTAATACGTTATCAATCTTTTGGATAAGAAAAAATAATAATCTGGTCTTGGCTTTTAGTTGTAATGAATTTTAGGTATAGTTCACTCTTCTTATATTCATAAAAGTATTTAATCTGAAAAAGATTATAATTTAATATATCACATAAATATAACCAAATAAGGAGCATTTAGACACATCTCTTTCTAATTTTGTGTATATTTAAAATACAATTTTCCTGCTCTGCAGGTGTATTAATCAGCTTAAGAAATATCATTTCCTAAAGCATGTCTCATGGAAAAAAATAATCAAAGTTACTTTTCAAAACAATGTTCATGGATCAATCATTGTAAGAAAAATGTTATGTTTCATCTTTCTCTAAGAGAGTCACAGTCTCTAGGGTAAAAAAAGGCTTTGAAAAATGTTCTTTAACTCTGAAGTTTTCATACTTTTTCTACCATGGAATCCAATCTGCATGCAATAACTCAAAGATTTAAGGCATAATTTTTCCCATGGAACCCTGCTTTGTGGCCACAGTGTCTAAGAATGTGTGATAATATCAGCGACAATAAACTTTACATACTTTAGAATATCTATGAGAAAGAAAGGACTATCAAAATGTAAAGGATTTGGCTAAATTTAGAAGCAGTATTTGGACAAGGACTCTACTTCTGTTTCCAACTCCAGTGACAGAGGAGGGAAGTGTGTATGAAATTAACTGAAATAAAATGGTAGTGAAAATTACCATATGTCTTTTGCATTCATTTTCTCAATTGCTACTTTGTGGCTGTATATTATTAATGAGTATTTACTCAGACTTGATCCTTACATATTCTGTAAATATCTAACATGTTTAAACAACAAAAATGAAAATAAATAAACATATAATTTTAATAAAGTATTTTTAAAAGATAACTCGATACAGTCTCTTTTTAATCCTTGTTTGGTTTCAGAATTAACAAGGTGGAATCCTCTTTTTAAGTGTTTAGTAAACTATGTTAATATGTAATCATTCTAAGTATTGCATATCCTAACCACCCACAAATTCTTAACACAAGACTCAGAGCTTCAAAGTCTGATTTTGTTTGGATTACTGGCTCCTATTTAGAGAGGTAACTCTGAAACTGTTTTATGCTTTTTATATACGGATAATGATATCACTCTTGCAGCTTGTAATGAAACTTAAATGAAGTAATGTATGTGAAACACTTGGCTTATGCCCTAGAAATGGAGTCCATTATCATAATAATGAGATCTCAAGACTAAGATACTTTTATTGCCATCTAATGTAGTCTTTTTATTTTACAAATATGGAAACTATACTAAGAAGCTAGGATGGTTAAATTACATGGCAAATGCATGAGTTGCTTTTCTGATTTTCAGTTAGCTATAACTTCCTCACTTTTGTGTCAGTCATTTGCTCTTAGTGTTTAGTCTTCTTCATAAATATTATTTGAATCTTTATGTTTTTCACAGAACTCACAAATAAGAGAAAAATCTCTAATTATGGAGTTAGAGATACAACCATCCATATATTTGGTTATTTGTGAAACCTTTCAAAATTAAAAACTATCTAGACTGTTAATTGAGTTAAGCTAGGCAAACACATAATTACTTTTACAAATTGAAATAGTTTAATTAACAGCTTTCTATCTTTCTACAACAATAAATCCATAGTTACAAAAGCTTTCAGGGCAGTGATTTTTTTGGGGGAGGGAGAAGGAGAATTTAGGGAAGTTTCAGGATAGCAAAGGAAAGAAAGAGTACTAATATTATCTTGAAGAAACAAAAGCATGTATTTTTCAAGTAGTTATATGGGGCTTGCCTGTGACTGTAGTTGTTTTGCTTTTTCATAATTAGAGTATTATTATATCAGTGATCATGCAAGATCCTAAAAGAATAGAGAAAAAAACTTCTTTAATTTACTTATACTTTCCTTAAGTGACCCTGGTTAATCTTTAATTTATTTTTGGAATTCAATTCTAATTTACCTATTGACTTTTTAACTAAAGCACTTTGTATTGTGTGTTTTATTGGTTACTCAACGAATTGTGATATGTTTTCTTTGCACAATCTGCTTACGGCTATTTGGTACTAATTCACATAAAATGCAGAAAACTTACAATCATATAACTCTATTACCATCTACCACCCATCACAACTTTAAACTAAAATTGTCATATCAATTTTATTATTATAAACTTACCAGACATTGTTATACTTTTTACTTTAAATGGTTATATGTATTTTAAATGAAATAAAGATAAGGTAAACGAGTCTTTACCAACATACTTAATAATTATTAGCTCTTCAATCTTTCTACAAAATCTGAATTTTCATCAGCTATGATTTTCCATTCAGCTTGAAAAAAAACTTAATTTAGTATATTTTGTAGTGTATTTCTCCATCTCAGTTTTGTTGTTAGATGAGAAAGTCCTTATTTCTTTTGCTTTTTTTTTTTTTTTTGAGTTGGAGTCTCACTCTGTCACCCAGACTGGAGTGCAGTGGCCACTTCCGGCCACCGCAGCCTCGACCTGCTGGGCTCCGGCGATCCTTTCGCCTCAGCCTTCCAAGTAGCTGGAACTACAGGTGCGCGCTACCACACCTGGCTAATTTTTTGATTTATTGTAGAGGTGAGGTCTCACTTGCCCAGGCGGGTCTCGAACCCGTGGGCTCAGGCAATCCACTCACCTCAGCCTCCCAAAGGTGCGGGATTACAGGCTGAGCCACCGAGCCCGGCTCTTTTGCATTTTTAATGGGATGTTTTCACTGATTCTGAAACTTAGAATTAACAGAAATTTTTCCTTTGGAATTTAAAAAATACTGTTCCAAGTTTCTGTCTGCCAAAGTTTCTTATACAAAATCAAATGGCAATAAAAATTTCTATTCCCCAAATTTCAAAATGTTAAGTTCCTCTGACCACTTTCAAGATTTTCTCATTATTTTGGTTTCCAGAAGTTTGTCTGTAATGTTCTTAATCATGGTTAATTTTGTTTTTTTTCTGCTACAGATTGACTAAACTTAAATCTATAAAATTGCATCATATTATACTTGGAGACTTTTCAACTATTATTTTTTATTTTAGTTTTTCATTGACTGAATAAACCCTAAACTCTTTTTTGGGGTTTTCACTTGCATAAGTTTTAGACTTTTAGTATTGTTAGCATGTCTCTGAGCTTTGACATTTCATTCAACATTTTGCACTCTGTTATTAAAAGTATATAATTTCTCTTGATTTATCTTATATACTGAGGGCTGACTTTTCATACTTGCAGGTTCTGGCAGGGCTGACTGCAGGGCTTGAGTTTAGAATTTTGGTATATATGGGTGGTCCTGGAACCAATCCCCACATACACAGAGGGACTAATTACTATGACAAGCAGAAGGGTTAACAGTAGGCTGTGCATTTAAATGTTAGGAAGGAGAAGGTCATATTGGTTATATAAAAGAGAAGAAGATGGAGAGCTACTGAAGGGTTAAAATAATTCAGTGCTATGCTTCTATCAGATATTCAAAATGTTATGGTCAGAGAGTGTAGGGCAAGTTAAAAGGGATGTCTAACAATGACGAGAAGGCAATTTTGGAGAGATTATTGCTTTAGCCCAAGGGGGGAAAGATAGATTTAAGAGCTCAATGTGCTGATGCAGAATTTGCAAAAAATATGAGAACTCTTAGGAGGTGGCACTGACAGAATATATCATAAAATTACATGTAGTGTTTGAGATAGATGCAGGGACTAGGAGACAAGATGGTGATGGAACCGGTGGGAGCATGAAAGTCTCTGCAAGGACAAGTGTCCATAAAGACAGTCTTTGCTAGTGGGTGAGTGCAGCTGGGTGAGGGAAAGTCCGTCTGAGAGGAGACTCCGGATCAAGCACCTTGGGCTTCCCTCAGGAGGTAGCTGCAACCCACCATGACCCTGAGATCAGAACTCCGGCATGCAGGATCATCAGTCATTCTCAGGGGTCTCTCGAGAGTTGGGAGGAGGCAGTGGAGGTCAGCCGCTCCTCAGAGCCTGGCACCTGACCCATGCCACCATTTGCAGCAGTAGGCTGGTCACTGGCAGAGGAAACTATGGAGAGGACATGGCAAGGAAATCTGGAGCTGAGTCTCACCTCTAGCCAGGAGAAACCGCCTTCATTTTCTCTGTCTTGGCGACCAGTCAGAGACCTGCTATGGCCTACCTGGCTCTGTTCAGCTTCCAACCTGAGAGTCGGAGGCAATCTTCACACCCCTCTGGTTCAACTACTGCTGACCCAGAGAGGAAACTTCAGAAGTGGACATGGAGAGATGGACACCCCACCCCCACATTGGACCAGGTGTGGACACATCTGATCTGTATGGGGGACTTGGCAGCAGCAGCAGCAACAGCAGGAATGAGCTGGTGAGTGAGTCTGGATCTGATTCACTCTCCTCTCACAGCAGTCCATGGGTGTCTGACGTACAATAAAAGCAAACTGATCAACCTGTACCGATAGTGGAGGGAAGATGCTGGAGGCCAGAGCCTGTTCCCTACTGTAGCCCAGCCAGAAGCAGCAGCAGTATCTGGGAAAGAAACCTGAAGTTCCAAAATCAGTCCCAGAAGGAGTTCTTTTTGGGTTTTTTTTTTATGTTTTAGTACTTATTTTGGTTTTGATTTTGTGTGTGTGTGTATGTGATGCTTTTTGGCCTCTCTGCTTATGTATGGGTATTTTTGAGGGCAAGTGCATCATTAGGGATTGTTTTTTTGTTTGTATGTTAATTTGTATGGTTTTGTGTTTCTGTTTGCTTCTCTGTTATTCGTCGGTTGGTGTGCCTGTCTGTTTTCCGCCTCCTTCTCCTATCTCTTCATCTTCCTTTCATCTTTCTTCTTTCTTTTTCCATTTTTTTCCCTTTTCTTATCTCATTTTGCTTTCAGGGGGCATATGTATGCCCCACCACATGGACAGATTATAAGGTGGCAGGAAGTGGGTTCCAGGAGGTCCAAATGCCTGCCAGAAGATACTGTGATCTGCTGATAGCTTCTAAACCACGCCTCTCCCATCACAACTTCATCAAACCTTAAAACTGCAAAACACAGCCCCCCATCCCCAGTCCAGCTTCAAAATTGAACAAATCCAGAGACTCTATTTAAGGAAGGATAGTGGATTGAGAAAACAGAAGTGAAAGCTATTCCCCCTATCACGGAGCCATGGAATTAAAGAAAGGAGGAAAAAGGGTGAGGAAAGCCACCACGAATGAAGAAGAACCAAAGGAAGAACACAGATCTCATACATACTCATGGGAAGACAGCACCTTAGAACACAGACTTTGGAACTCAAAGAAGAGCTCCCAGAATTACTAGTCTCAACCAACAAACCTAGAGATCAAGATATTGACAGATAGAATGAATAGAAATGAGGAGAGACAAGAGGAAAGAATGAAGGAATCGATAACTGAGATGACAATAAAGAATACAGTAAACAAAATAAATAACAAACTGTCAAGTATAGAAAGCAGAATTAACCAAGCAAAAGAAAAAATCTCAGAACTTGGGGACAAAAATATAGAACTAACACAAACTGCTAAAAATATAGAAAAGAAACTTAAAAAGATGTAAAAATGCCTCCAAGAGGTGTGAGATTATATCAAGAGGCAGAACCTATGATTAATTGGCATTCCTGAGGCAGGTAGAGAAAAAGAAACCACCCTGGAACAAACTTTTCTTGAAATTATCCAAGAAAAGTTCCCTCCTCTTTTCAGAGACATGACCATTCAGACACAAGAGATTAAGAGAACTCCTGCACGAATTCAAATGAGAAGACCAACTCCTAGACGCATGGTAATATGCCTACACAAAGTAGGCATCAAAGAAAAAGTCCTACGGGTAGCAAGAGAGAAAAATCAAAATACTTACTGGGGAAGATCAATTAGAACAGCAGTCTTATCTACAGAATCACTACAGTCTAGAGGAAACTAGAGTCCAATCTGCAACGTTGTCAAAGATAAACAATTCCAACCAAGAATTTCCTACCCAGCTAAGCTAAGCTTCATCAGCGATGGAGAATTCAAATTCTTCCCAGACATTCAATCCCTAAGAGTTTATGCCACCTCAAGACTAGTTCTACAAGAAGCACATGATAAAGTATTAAACAAAGAAGAAAGAAAAAAAAAGAATGACTAAGTTATCCCCAAGAATGCAGAAAAAAGATTGAAAACACGCACATATATCAACTTAAAAATCAGAAGAAAATCAAGCAAATAAACAAACCCTATAAGAACCTTATGACAAGGATAAATCCTCACATCTCAATAATTAGCCTGAACATGAATGAATTAAATGTACCACTGAAAAGACATAGAATGGCAAACTGGGTAAAAAAACCACAACACAACAATATGTTGTCTCCAGAAGACTTATCTCACCAGAATGGACACTCACAGATTCAAATTAAGAGGATGGAAAACAAATGTTCAGGTGAACAGAACACTAAAGAAAGCAGGAGTTGTGATCATAATATTAGACAAAATACCCTTTAAGCTATCAAAAACCAAAAAAGATATGGTAGGTCACTACATAATAATAAAAGGTCCAGTCCATCATCAAGAAAAATCCATCCTAAGCATATATGCACCCAACATAGGAGTACCAACCTTTATAAAGTAGCTTCTAGGTACACTAAAAAAAAAATTGACTCTTACACTATCATAGCTAGGAATGTAAATATCCCATAAATAACCCTAGATAGATTACTGAGGCAAGAAATTAAGAAGGAGATCTGGAACCTCAGCTTGATACTTGACCAAGGAGACTTAATAAACACCTACAGAACATTCCATCCAACAACCATGGAATATATATTCCACCCATCACCACAAAGAATGTACTACAAGATCAACCACATCCTCAACCATAAACAAATTTCATAAGATCAAAATACTGCCATGCACCTTCTCAGAACACAGTGGAAAAAATAAATATCAACACCAACAAAGCTATCCCCAAACACATAAAGACATGGACACTAAACACCATGATGCTAAAAAACTCTTGATTCAACATAGAAATAAAGGCAGACATTAAAAGATTTCTGGAAACAAATGAAAACAAAGTCACATCTTATCAAAACCCCAGAGAGGCCATGAAAGCAGTACTGAAGGGGGAATTCATTTCTTTATAAACACACATCAAGAAAATGGAAAACTCACAAGCTAACTGCCTAACAAATCACCTAAGGGAGCTGGAAAGACAAGACCACCAAAACACTAACCTCAAAAGAATCCAGATCACCATAATAAAAGCCCAAATTCAGGACATAGAAGACAAAAATATCATAGAAAAATTCAATGAAAATAAAAAAGCTGATTCTTTGAAAGGAAAAACAAGGTTGATGGATTCCTAGTCAGATTGACCAAGAAAAAGAGAGAAAAAGCTCAAATAAACACAATCAGAAATTCAAAAGATCAAATCACAATGGACCCTGAAGAAGTACAAAAATTATCAGAGATTACTATGCACACCTGCATGAAAACAAACTCAAAAACCTAAATGCAATGGAAGACTTGCTGATATCACACAACCTCCCAAGGTTGAAACAAAAGAAACTGAGATATTAAATAGATGAATAACAACCCAGAAAATAGATTCCATCATAAGAAAACTAAAAAAAAAAAAGTCCTGGACCAGATGACTTTCCGGTGGAGTTCTACAAAACATACAGGAAGGAGCTTATATCAATCCTACTGAAAGTATTCCAAGAAATCAGGAAGATGTAACTCCCTCTAAATCATTGTATAAAGCTAACATCACACTGATCCCAAAACTGGGTGGAGATCCAACAAAGAAAGAGAATTACAGGCCAATATCCATGAGGGACAAAGAGGCAAAAATGCTCAACAAGATTCTAGCAAATTGGATTCAACAACACTCTCAAAAAACATCCACCATAACCAAGAAGGCTTCATCCCTGGGAAGCAGGGCTGGTTCAACATTCACAAGACCATACATGTAATTAAATATATCATCAGATGAAAAAATAGGAATCATATGATTATATCATTAGATGTAGCTAAAACTTTAGATAAAATCCAGCATCCCTTCTTGACAAAATCCCTTGAACACCTAGGCATAGAGGGAACATACCACAAATTAGTAAGAGTCATCTATGATAAACCCACAGCTAACATATTGCTAAACAGACAATAATTGGAAGCATTTCCCCCTGAAAACTAGAACAAAAGTTTGTCCACTTTCACCCCTCCTATTCAACATAGTGTTAAAGTCCTAGCTAGAACAATCAGACAAGACAAGGAAGTCAGAGGTATCAAATAGGAAAAGAGAAAGTCAAGCTATCCGTCTTTGCTGATGATATGATTCTATACCTCGAAAATTAAAGAGAATCTTTCAAAAATCTTTTTGCACTGATAAAGGACTTTGGCAAAGTCTCAGGGTACAAAATAAACATGCAAAAGACAGTCACTTTCTTATACATGAAAAACAAACAGATAGAGAACTAAATAAAGCATAATCTCATTCACAGTAGTCACAAAAATAAAATGAGGTATTCCTCAGCATCTTCTTAACCAGAGAAGTGAAAGATCTTTACAACAAAAACTACAAAACTTTGCTCAAAGAAGTCACAGATGATACAAACAAATAGAAAAATATTCCATGCTCGTGGATTGGAGGAATCACCATTGTTAAGATGCCCATTCTACCCAAGTCAATCCACAAATTTAATGCAATACCCTCTAAATTACCAGCATAATTGATCTCAGACCTAGAAACGACAATACAGAAATTCATATGGAAACATAAACAACCACCAATAGCCAAAACAATCCTCAACAGAAGAAATAAAGCATACCTTAAGCTTATTATAATTCTGTAATAATCAAAACAGCTTGATATTGGTACAAGAACAGGTGTATAGACCAACGAAACAGAATAAAGATTCAGGAAGAAAAACCTCAATTTCTCAACCAACTCATCTTTGACAAATCGTCCACTAACAACCACTGGAGAGAAGAGAACTTATTCAGTAAACGGTACCGGGAAAAACTAACTGACCACATGCAAAAGACTAAAACAAGACCCCTATCTATCACCATACACAAAAATCAACTCTAAATGGAACAAAGACCTAAGTGTAAACCCTCAAAATACAAGCACCTTAGAAAATGCAGGAGACACCCTTGTAGAAATTGGAACTAGAAACTAATTCCTGATCAAAACCCCAAAAGGTCATGCCATAAGAGATAAGATAGACAGGTGGGACCTCATCAAACTGACAAGCTTCTGCAAAGCCAAAAAAACCATCAAAAGAGCAGAGAGATAGCCCACAGGCTGGGAAAAAATATTTGCCAACTCTATGTCTGACAAAGGCCTAACATCTAGGGTCTACAAGGAACTCAAATGTGCTGAAAAGAAAAAAACAAACAGCCTTATTAAAAAGTGGACAAAAGATATTAACAGATAGTTCTCAAAAGAATACATACGAACAGCCAACAGATACATGAAAAAATGCTTAGCCTCACTAATCATCAAAGAAATGCAAATTAAAACCGCATTGAGATACCACATAACTCCAGTCAGGATGGCTATCATTAATAACTCAAAAAACAACAAATGCTGGATAGGATGTGGGGAAAAGGGAAGACTTTTTACATTGTTGGTGGGAGTGTAAACTAGTACAATCTCTGTGGAAAACAGTGTGGAAATTCCTAAAAGAGTTAAAAATTGTCCTTCCATATGGCCCAGCAATCCCCATCTGGGAATATACCTGAAGGAATTGAAATCATTCTGTAAAAAAGATAACTTGCATACCCATGTTTAGTGCAGCATTATTCACAATAGCAAAAACATGGAACCAACTGTGCTGCCCATTGAAAATAGACTGGATTTTTAAAAATGTGGTACATATACACAATGGAATATTACACAGTCATAAAGAAGGCCAAAATTATGAACTTCGCAGCAACTTGGAAGGATTTAGAGTCTATAATACTCAGTGATGTCTCATAAAAACTGAGTACCACATGTTTTCACTCATAAGCAGACCCTGGACAGTTATCATAATAACAGAAAGTGGTTGGCAGTAGTTAGAAACTGCTGGGGCGGTGGGGGGGCACACTTCAGCAATAAGGGTGCCTGATCTCAAACCAGGTGAAGTGGGGACCAAAGTGAGGTCCAGACTTTACCTCTATAATGACCATTTGTATACCTAACCCTGAATTGTATCCCACATCTTTAAAATTAAAAAAAGAGATAGATACAGGTTATGTTTACCATTATAATTAATTTCATGTTTCCTCTAAAAAATTATAGGAGGATAACAGTAAGCTGTGTCTGTAAACTATCAGAGCTTGTAGTAAAACAGATACCAGGTTGACTAACAAAAATAACGAACTTTCCATTATGTCACTTTGGGTAATTATAGGAGGATAACGATAAGCTGTGTCTGTAAACTATAAGTGTAAAGTTCAGAGCTTGTAGTAAAACAGATACCAGGTTGACTAACAAAAATAACGAACTTTCCATTATGTCACTTTGGGCAACTTATTTAATTTCTCTGGGCCAAATCCTATCTATTGTAAAACGGAACAATAATGTTACTTATTGATTAGCTGGTTTGAGTACTAAATGATATATTATTTACAATGTAATATTTAGAATAGCCCCAGGTCCATGGGAAACACTGAATAATGTTGAATATTATTATTATCTGTCAAGGGCAAATTCTAATAACGACTTCATTAGGTGATTGGGTAAATACACAGGATTATGTTTTTTGGCTTTTTTGTTTGTTTGTTTTGAATTGGAGTCTCACTCCATGGCCCAGGCTAGAGTGCAGTGTTACGCTCAGGGCCACCCCAGTATGGACCTGCTGTGCTCTGGTAATCCTTCCCCCTCAGCCTTCCAAGTACCCAGGACTATAGATTTGTGCTGCTGAGCCCAGCTAATTTTTGATTTATTGTAGAGACGAGGTCTTGCCAAGTTGCCCTGACCATTCTCAAACCTGCAGGCTCAGGCAATCCACTCGCCTCGGCCTCCCAAAGTGCTGAGATTACAGGCTGAGCCACTGAGTCCAGCCTAGGATGACGTTTCAAAGCTGTCACTCAACACAACACATAACATCTTGTATAAATAGTAACTGTAATTATTATATTTTCAAAATATTAAGATGGACACAGTTGGAATTTCCATATAAAACTTTTTTAAAAAGATCTATGTTAGAAATGCATATTAATATTCTACAGGTAGGTTTTAGAGAAAAAGGTACCTACATTACATCAGTGGGTGAATAAGAAAATATGTAGATCAAAGGCAGAATCCTAAGTAAACATCAGAAGTTTAAAAGACAGTCAGAGCAAATATATTTGGTGAAGATAATTGGCTATAAGCAAGCTAGCACAGTCTATATAGGGTATATTACATATAGCATGCTATTGGATCTTGGGCATATTTCTGCAGTAGATATAGAGCTGGTCACAATAGGTGTGTGACTAGGGGAAGAATTCATGTCAGTCAAACAAGTTTGTGTGATCAAATTTGTCACAATCTGACAACTTCAGAGCTTTTTGAATTTTCGAGAGGTGGAAAAGAGATTGAAACAATATTTGGATGGTATTATGAAACATCAAGGGGGAAAACTATTAAAAATTTGCCAGCTTATAAGTTGATTAAAAAGTACTTAGAAGACAGGTCAAGATGAAAGCAAATAGGGTGAATGCAGGTAATCTTTGGCATAGAAAGCATATTTAAAAAAAGAAACTTGATAATGGCAACTGATTATGAGTGGAAATGAAGAATGAGTTTTTTTACAGGGAAGTAAAACAAAGCATAACAAAGGGGCTAGAGATTTCCTAAATTTGTAAAAAACTAATGGTTAATAAAATAGTTAAATATAGGACCCTACAACCCCCATTCCATATAAAAGAGAAAATAAATAAATACAATGTTCTTTAAAGGAACATAGGAAAGAATATCAAAGAAAAGTATTTGACTTCTAGACTATTAATTTCTCTATTCTTCTTTCCTTTCAATCACATAATCCTAGCAATGTTGTAATAAATTTAAAAGCCAGAAATTATTTTGTTCAAAGATCTATTAGTTGGAAATGTCTATTTTAAAAAATATATAAAAGTAAGACTTTTGTAGCCTTTGATTTTGTAACAGCTTAAGAATAGCTCAATGTATGTTTACTTTCAGGAAACAAAAGGGAAAGTGTAGCTGAGATTTTTATTTCGTTCAATCCTTGGTTCCAAACAGTCCAAACAGTCTTTTGATTGCCAAGAAAATGAGCTCATTTATCTTCCTCGTGACTTGTGTTTTTTCTCCTCTTCTCTGCTAATGTTTTAACCTTAGAAACCATGTTTGTTCATTAGCTTACTTCTTACTAGCCATTTTAGGTCCATATTTTGCCTATAACAATGAAGCAAATGTTAAGGAAAAATTTTAAGAGGAATTTTATGAGGAATGTCAGCCAAAAATAGTAATTTCTAAAAATTTCTCAAAATTATATGTGGACTCATGAAACATCTTTTATGGAGAGTATGACAGTTTATATCAGTCAGCATTTTAAAATTTATTTCAAATTAAGGGATTGCCATGTACAATTATAGCAGCAAAGCAAAAACACAAGTGGTTCTCTGACAGCCAAATAGGGTTTACGAGCAAACAAAAATGCTTCGCAGGATTTCACTCCATTTTATACGAATGACGGTCATTCTAGACAAAAAAATTTAAAAATTAAATGTGGGGCTTAGGTTAGAGTCACTGTCATGAACTCAAGACTTAGGTCTATGCTATCTCAGAGAACACAGAATGAGAAAACTGTTGTACTCACTGTTCCAGTGCATGCAGCCTAATACTCTTTTCCCCTTCACCTTGAAATTTTCTAGTGCATTGTTTTTATTACATTTGACTTTGTTACTTAGTGTTTCTTCCACTTGTGACTATGCATGTGTGTATGTGTTGTGTATAATGTTCTCTTTACTTCTTGAAGAATTAATGAAATGATAATTACTGGTAAATATTTTTAGAGGTTTGTTTTTATTTTTTGCTTGTTTTAAGTTTTGAAGCTGTACAAATTTATGTTAAGAAAAATCCCACTGACCACTTTTCCAAAGGAAGTTGTGTTGTAATACAAATTAGGTCTCAGTGTAGCATATGACTGAATAAAACCCCGGATGAATACATACCTCTATTAATTGCCGTGAGGAATGTTAGAAATTAATTGTCACCACCAGATGAAGGCTTTTATTTTCAAAATACTTCAGTTTCCTGAATGGATCTTTATGTTCTCAGAATATGACCATCACTAGAATTAGTTGAATGGAACAACAAACATTATGAAAAGCCTAAACCATCACACCATTTACAAAGCAAACATAAAAATGATGTGAGGTACGTCAACATACAAAGCACAGACGGTGACTGAGTGCCAAAATTTTTACTGATCCTTTTCAGTTGATCACGCATAATTTAATATGTCAGTCATTTGCGGCTCAATAAAAAACAAAGAACTTGTGGGAGGTAATTGAAAACAAACTTCTTAGAAACCAGTACTAATAATAGGTGAACTGCAACACAGCAGGCAAAAAATATTATTGGATGACTTTTCTTTATTTAAATTTAGATTTAGAAATTCTGTCTTCCTTTTTCTATTCCAAAGTAACTTAGAATTCAAAGAATGTAATGCAACTGCTATTCATTTGATAAAACTTAGCTTCTTGAGATTAATGTATTTTTATAATAGCCAACTACAGATAAAAATGACTACTACAATAAAGAACATTTTAAAAATGCTTACTTTCTTGGGAGTAACACTACTTATTTCTATACAAAATATTTTAAAATATGATCGAGTTTTTAAAATAAATACATCTTTTTTGGTGAACATGTTAATGGATTTGTGTACTACAAAAACTTAAGAAATCTGTAGACATAAATAAGCATTCTTTTGTTGATAGTTGTAATTACTTTTGGTTAAATAATGTTATCCAAATGGCTTTAAAGTTACGTAAGTAAGATGTGAACATTGTAGTAAACATATTGGCTTTTAAAAATTTTAATTTGCAAAAAGTGCTTTACATTTTTAAAAATAAATTTACATTTTCTATTCTGCTTCAGTTAATTCTAATGTAAATGGTAGTATGATAAACTAATGGTAAGTTTGCATTTGTATAATCATTTTTAAAGATATTGAATCCAGAGAGAACAAGAGACTAATATTAACACCTATTCTTAGTAAACCAGTAAAGCAATTATGCCATAAGAACCCAAAATATTAAATTGAATGTCAAAATATAGAAAAGGAATGCTCTACTAATCCAATTAGATGAAACTATTAGTTAAAAGCAGCACAAAACTGTAGTGAGAAGTTTGCATATATTCAAGGAAAAGCCTGGAAGGAAGATACTATTGAAAGCATTAAACATCTGAACAGCTCTCACCCCAAATCTCCAATAAGAGTTTGTGGCTGGTGGTCCAGCGTTGAATAGTCAGCAGGGTCACCTGGGCTTGTCATTGCTCAAGAATAACTGCAAACCTGCCTAATATCAAAGTATTATAAATAACAGATGTAAATAGTCAATGTAAAACAACATTAAATTCCCTTTGCTTTGTCCTACGTATATTATATCTTAGTTGCTTCTCCTCTCTCATGTGTCTATTATGCTAATGTAAGTATAGCTTTTCAGTGACTATAGCATGCAAATAAAGCAATCACTATGCTCCTTTCTCACAAATCCATTCAGATGCTAAATCCAAAGATGAACAATAAGAATTATTTTAAAAATGAGGCTGAGTGCGGTGGCTTATGCCTGTAATCCAGCACTTTGGGAGACCGAGGCAAGAGAAGTGCTTGATCCCAGGAGTTTGAGACCAGCCTGGACAACCCAGTGAGACCTCATCTCTACAAAAAAATCAGAAAATTAGCCAGGAGTGGTAGCGTGTACCTGTAATCCCAGCTACTGAGGAGGCTGAAATGGGAGGATCACTTGAGGCCAGGAGATTGAGGCTGCAGAAAGCCGTGGCTGTACCACTACACTCCAGTCTAGGCAACTGAAGTGAGGCCCAGTCTCAATAAAATAAAATTAAAAATTAAAAAGAATAAAATAATATTTGAGTTGTCTCTGGCAACTTTCAGATATGGGCAAATATTTAAATTCAGGGATTTGTAGTAGAAAATTATGATTTGATCAAAATGGAATTCACATGCAGATCCAGTTCATGATAAGTTATATTTTTCTCTTATTTCTACAAAAATTAAAATTAAAATATCATAAAACATTGCATTAAAAGTTTCAAAGCTGATCATCTCTAAACTAGAGATTGAAAGCTGAAGAAAAAGAATATGAGACTTCCATAGTATTGTTTTTATTTTCCCCCTTTCTGTAGCTTCAAAACTGTACTTGGAAATGAGAACAAATGCTATCTAATTAGGGAAAATGGCTGAGAGAAGGAAAGGGTCAGTCTGTTTTCTTTTTTTATTTTTTATTTTTGTGTCTTTTCCTATTTTTGTCACTGAGACAGAAGAAAAGCCAAACAGAAGGCTCAGTGTGAGCTGTGTTTTGGAAATTTTGACAGCAAAACATAAAGTGCATGTTTTTATGAGTTTTCAGAAAAATATAACCCTTTTTTATAGTAATTTAAAGGTGGCACAAATGATTAAAAGGAACTGACAACATCCAGAATTTTCTAGGGTATATGTGGAATCATGCATATAAAGAACATTTAAAAAATGCTTATTTCTTTCTCTCTCTCTCTTTTTTTTGTTTTTTTTTTGAGTTGGAGTCTCACTCTTTTGCCCAGGCTGAAGTGCCATGGCAAACTCACAGCCACCGCAGCCGCGACCTGCTGGACTCAGGCAGCAATCCTTCTGCCTCAGCCTTCCAAGTAGTTGGAACTACAGGTGCAAGCCACCACACCTGGCTAATTTTTTGATTTATTGTAGAGACAAGGTCTTGTCAAGTTTCCCAGGATGGTCTCGAACCCCTGGTCTCAGGCAATCCTCTTGCCTCAGCCTCCCAAAGTGCTGGGTTTACAGACTTGAACCACAGCGCCTGGCCTAAAAATGTTTAATTTCTTGGGAGTAATGAAGTACTTATTTCTATACAAGACTGAATACATTCTCTAAAAAAAAAAAAAATTAACTATGGTATATATTTAGCTAAATATATATTAATCTTATTTTTATATTTAATATATATTTGTTATCAACATGTGCCATATCTTCTTAGAAATATATACATATACTTATTTTACACTATTTATTACATATATTATATAGCCTCTTAGATGTTATTTATTATAAATATATACTCTACAAGGGGAATCCAAAAATAGCCCAGGATTTATTTATACAAAATTGTGTATTTATTCTTACATGTTTAAACTTCAGTCACCTACAAAATATTCCCCATTTAATGCAATACTTCTACTGAGATGCTATTCCACCACTCAAAACAATTTTTGAGCTTGTTAGTATTGATGCTTTTTAGTGCTTCTGCTGATTTTTTTCCCATCTTATCCACATCAGCAATACATTTGCCTTTGAGGACATTTTTCATAGGGAGGAAAAATGTTGCTCTGGGCGAGATCAGGTAAATAGGAGGGGTGGGCATGGAGGGATCTTGCTGGTTTTGGTCAAAAACTGCTGAATACTCAGCACGGTGTAGGCAGATGCACTTGTAAGTCACCATCATCAAATGGGCAAACACGTTGAAAGAATCCTCAAAAAAATTAAAATTAACTGAAGCCTAAGGCAGCCTCTAACCACAATGCTAACACTGATGCCAATGGTTTTCTAGAACACATACCTAGTGGGGGAAGCCTGTACTACAAGGGGCCTGGTCTCCAAAAAAGAATTCTGCTTTTTTGGGGGGGGAGGGGTTCCCCCTCATATATACATCCTCGTAAAAGTTCAAACCAGCATATTAAAAGGGTTGAAAAGATTTTACAATGAAGAAGACTACTTAAATGTGTTTTGCTCAGTATTTCACATATATTCTATTTTTTTCTTCTCGATCAAACCTCAACCTATTTGAACTTCAGAAAGATTCTGTTGCGAATTAAAGTAAAAATATCTTTGGTTTGATCTTGTAGATGATTAATTTGGTTATGACATCTTGTTGCTAACTCTAGGCAGTTGAAAAGTGTTATCACAATTTCCATATTCTAAATAATTATTTCCTGCTGTCTAATATTAAAGGGAAAATACATTACATGAAAGTTGAATATTTCTGTTGGATAATGAACACCTTAGAATAATAGCCAGAATATTTTATTTGAGCTTGATCATCTTCAGCAAGAAAAAAAAAAACTTCCCTTTTTTATTTTAAAGAGTATTTATATCATATCTGCCTTAGTTATATATATTTTCTCAAAAGAGAAATGCCAGATTAAAGAGAGTTTTATGTTGTTAGCATCAGAACGATAGAATATCTGGCTTATTTTAGGTACAATAAGCTAGAACTTGTCACAGTTTCCATGATGACCTTGTCTGCTCTTTCTGTGGGCTATACCAATCAGGGAAGAGTACGTTCAACCACAAGTTACATCACATTTGTGACATATTATCACTGGCTCCCTAAAGTGCCCAAAAATCTACTCTACAATTCGCCCCCACATTTTGACAATTACTATTAGAGTCTGTGTCTATGCATCATTAAAAAGAAGAAAAGACAATATTATTCATTACAGTAATATCACATGTGCACCATACACCTAAGATATTGCAGAGTTAAACCATAATTCAACCATAATTTCAGAGGTTACTAACATTATTGCCATATTTCAGAAGGGGAAACTGAGGCTTAGACGTTAAATAACTCGCCAGGTGATATATAATAGCAAGCTGTTATTTAAAACAGAATCCAAAATTCAAAGTCTTTATTGTTATACTACATTGTTCTTTTAAAAGAACTATTCTCTGTTCTTAAGTTTATAGTTATTCACTATTTTACTTTCTTGAAGCAGCAGTATCTGTTGTGGTAGAAATGCCATAAATATTGCTTTAAATATGATTTCCCCTAAATGTCATGAGGATATTTAATCAAAGTGAAAGGGTGAAGGAAGACAGGAATCAAGAATGAGTAAATGTGCAGACAGAAGAGAACCAAAGGCCAACTTCTCTTTCTACCTTATTTAAGGGTACACTTAACCTGATTGTTGACTAAACCAGTATATACTATAGAATCATGTCAGTCATACTGCCTAATGGCCCTGCAAATTTGTTTATGTGTACTTCTAATTATGGCTTTTTCCATGTAGTAAACTGAAAGTAGAGCTGACCCCCCCCCTTTTCTAATGATGCCCTTTTTGTGTTTGTCATATGCAAAAAAAAAAAATGGATTCAGTATATTTTACAAAATAAGAATTGAACATGGTGAAAGATCAAGTGAAAAATGAAGTTTTACAACTGTGAAAAAATAAATTAAGATAATTCCAAGTTTTTTCAGTAGAAATTAGTTATTTCTAAAATCTGATAGCAGAAGAATACATCAAACTATGACTGAACAGCCAATCAAAAGAAAAAAGTGCTGATGGCCTGCTTTGCTAGCACGTGGATTCTCAGCTAGATTTACACACTATTTGTTTTCTCACTTAGGAGAACTAAGGAACTTTGTTAGTGTAGACTGTGGGCATCCCCTATACCATTCCACAGGTCCTCTCTTCCCCTTTGCAATGAGTATGGGGTCCTCAGGTTTCAGCAGTCTAGAATTACTGATTTGCCACATGGATCAAAATAGCCTTTAATATTGCAGGAATCCTGACCAGATATGCATAAGAAAAACACAGACTTCTGCAGTGTTAAGTCATTAAGAGTGGAGTTGTTTATCACTATGTCCTAGTTGACAACATGCTAAAAAGATACATTTGACAACAACTTCAATTGTCTAACAAAATAAGTGAAAATCAATCCTAGGTTACCCCAGAAATGGACAAATAGTCCCCTTGGGAGGAGATTTCTATGGTTGAAAATAGGAGTAAACTATTTTCTAGCTGGCACTAAATTATTCTTCTTTTGGCCAAAACAGAAACTGACCATCACTGGAAACTGCACTAAACAGAGAAAAAGAAAGAAAGGAAGGAAGGAAGGAAGAAAGAAGGAAGGAAAGAAGGAAGAAAGAAAGAAGGAAAGAAAAAAGAGAATTCTATATCCAACTCTTAATACCCACAAGGAGCTGACCTTAAACTGATCTTATACTTTTCAATGAAAATTGTAATCACTGCCTAGATTAAGGAAACCCAGAGGATCTACAGTTAATTAGCTAAGGCAGGATTTTACAAAGACATTCCAAGGAACAAATAGTCTGAAAGATGCCTCCTATAAGGCATTTACAGGCAAATACATTTGGGAAATTATAGAAATTCAGAAATCACATTAGCATATTAAAGTCCCCAGTTAAAGACATCTGGGCAACTTCGCTGAATATGAGTTTTTTCTAAATTTATTTGTTCATTGAATTATTTGTTCCTGTAGCCCTAGTTAATACTGAGTTCCTGGCATTTCCTGAACAATTTTTAGCCATAAAATTTATATAAAGAATTCTCAGAGTGGTGCAGTTATAACCATAGCTGGAGGGGGGAAAAAAAAGCAATGAAAAAGGAAATATGTTACATCAAAAGATTAAGAGCCAGAATAGGAGAGTCATTTTCAAACCAATCACCAAGTTGCATCAGCCTCACCACACTAAAGAGAACCTAACCCTAGTAGCAAGGGTAGTTGCAGTTATCAATGTATGATCTCATCATAGACTGAATACCAACATTCTACTTTTATACACAGAAAATGGCATTAAATCTGGTCATGGCAAGACTTTAGGTCATTTTTAGAGATTAAGTTATTTGTTTTGTCTAATAGAAGTATCTCATGTTGATTGTTTTGTCTTTTATTAAAATTTCCATTTGCTATATTGAGAGCAACTTGCTTTGAAGCAGAAAATTGGCATGAACAATTTTGACTATGCCCAGGTTTCTTTATGGGGTCTCAAGATAATAGCAAGATAAATTTTCTGAATGGTAATAGGAATATTTAGTGGCATAAGCATTCTTCAAACAAAAATTAACACATATAAATGTATATATATGCCAAGAAGGGAAAGAAAAACAACACAGTAAGACAACTAAACACATGTACTACTTGGTTTAGGTTATTATTTTTGTAATTTCAAACTTGTTGTCCTTTCTAACAAAACAACTTTATCCTTGAAATGCTACTATTTTGTTTCCTGAGTTATTCACAGACAATGCAATCCTTTCTGGAAAAGTAGAGGAATACAACTTCCATGAGATACTTGGAAAGGTTCACAGGAAAAGAATAATACTAAAGAGGACCTGGAATTATCTTTTGGAGGGCAGACCTCTTGTAATACACTCAGAATTTGTTCCTTCAGATCAGATAGTCAGACAAAGTTATTATCTAAAAGATTTGAGACAACTGTTTCATGATTCGTGGAAGAAACATTCCAAGTTGTGGCAAACAGGTGACTGGTTTTTCCATTATGACAATGCACTTGGCCACACTGTGCTGAGCAGTTTTTGACCAAAAATGGCATGACCCTTCCTTGCCCCACCCTTCTTATTCACTCAATCTCACCCAGAGTGACATTTTTTGTTTGTTTCCGATGATGAAAGTCCTCAAGGAGAAACTTGTTACCAATGTGGAAGAGAAACAAAAATCAGCTGAAGCACTAAAAGGCATCAAAATTGATGAGTTCAAAAACTGTTTTGAGCAAAGGAAAAAAGCACCTCAATAGGTGTATTGCATCAAACAGAAACTACTTTGAAGGTGACTGCAGTTTAAACATGTAAGAATAAATACATACTTTTTAAAAATAAAGTCTGGTTTTGGGAGACTCTCCCTTTGTATGGCCTTTCAACAAATAATAATCATAGTGGCAGTTTTTTTATATTAATCACAGATGTAGATATAGAAAATCTTAAATATGGTGTCAAGAGATAATGACTGTCCATGTGTAAATAAAATATTGAGTGTTTTATTTTCTATGTTTTTATGTTCTCTATTGCCCCACTTTGAAGATAAGTATTGCTTATTTTACCTATCATATAAGATAGAAAAAGTTATATAAAATTAATTTTTTAAAAGACACCTACAATAGAACTACAAGTCAGCGTGTGTTGAGACGATCAGACAATGTCAGAACAGATAGATTCAGACAATTAATATAATGCTATGTAACCTTTGGAAATAAACACATGTTATTTATCACTTGGGAATAAGCAATGAGATATTCAGCTTTGCCTGTGGAATCAGACCTTGGCAATCTGCATTCGTTTATTTATCTTCTAAAATAAAATATGTTTTTTCTCAGGTTACTACATAATCTATTTCAAACATCGTCTCTGCTGATGATTGGACAACAGGCTATTTCCTTGACTGGTTTCAAATGATTTTAGTCTTTTATAAACATCTTTTCCTTCAGTGACCTGGGTTATTGCCAAATTCTTTCAGATATTTCTTCAAGAGTCATTGTCCAGCAATGTGCATTTAGGAATGCTTTAGGTTAACAATCTGCCTCAAGACATCCTGGGTCATGGGTTACCCACTGTTGAGAAGATCTGATGTCAGTCAAGATAGAGAGTTGAAAATTCTCAGCTAAAATTGATCATGAAAGTGTATTCGTTTAGCAAGATGCCAATCAAATGATGCAATCAGAGATGAGCTAGAGAGGATAATGGGGAAAGTGAGCACATCTTTGGCAGGCTAACAGATAGCATATTGTCCTGCTGCTTCCAGCTCATACTTTCTACTTAAAATAAAATTCTCAGACAATTCTTTAGTTGTGATGCACTGTGAGCCCAGTGGTCATGGAGTCACAAGCATTACAATTCAGCTTTATGGGTCTAGTCTGTAGGAGAGTGTGAATGACAGGAAGCCAAACCACATACTGACTTATAAGTTGAAGCAGGGTGATCACAAACAACTCAGGCAGAGACAACATCACAAAACCCCATTATTTGGCAAGTTGAAGCACTGTGAGACATTGCTGATGGCTGAGAAGTGACAGCAGGGGAAAGAAAAAAAACTGTAGTAGCGTGTAAGCTACTGAATAGGGAAAGCTCGATTTGTGCAAAAATGTCATGAAGTCCTTGGGGCAGAGGGAAAATCCTGCACAATGACAGGTCCTGCAAGCAGTGGTCATAACCAGTGACTAAGAAACAGTTCACAAATATTCTCCTCCATGGATTGCATTGCAAGTAAGAAGTTTTTGTTTTCAACCAAACTCTAGAAAAACATTAACATTGAATCTTTGGAAAGATAGGAACCTAAAAATGTTATCTTTTACTGAGTCACATAGATTAGTAATAAATTACAGAGTAATCATTTAAATTATAAATTACAGTTTGTTTGGTGTAGTCATTGAATTATAATTATGCACCATTAGTGAGATTTAACACCTTTAATTGTTTAAATATGTAAATTGAATTCATTCATTTTCTGCCCAGGTGTATTGCTATGAGAGGTTTCAAAACAGCTGTAAAATTGTTGAGAGTTAAATGAAAGAAAGGAGAAAACAACCTACCTGTGCTGAAATTATTCCTCTTTTTCCTTCTGAGGTCCATACACAGTTGCAGAAACAACATACATCTGTCACTGAAAATATATTTAATAACCTCTCAGACATGACCTTTTCTGACGATCAGCCTCCAAGAAGGATTTTTCTACAGGGTTACTGCAATGGCCAATAAGACACACTTGATCATTAACATATTTAGAATGTAGAGTGGGCATAGCTTACTAAATAACAGGAGCTAGGCAAAGGAAAAAGAAGGAATATAGAACAACTCTAAGATATGGTGCTAGGGCAAATATTTAGATGGTGAATACAAATATAGATGCAGAGTTACTGTGACACATCATTTCAAACTGGCATTTTAAATACCGGTAGCCTGTTCCTTCTCAACACCAGCTTGCTACTGCAGTATATTCAGAGGATATTTGGTAGAATTCTGGTTTTATATGTTACTATGTCTTACATAATAATTGCTTTTGACAGTCTGAAATTATTGTGAAATGCTAGGTTATAGGAAGCTAAGCACTTTATAAATAATGTGTCAAGGACTTTCTATATTAATGTGTACAATGTGTATCTCCAAGGTATGGATATGAGATGCGACTTTCTGATTTATCTAAAAGTTATTTGGTAGTGGAACTCCCCGTGACATTTTTTGTCAAACTAAAATTGCTGTGAAATAGGCTTCAAGCAATCATTTTCTGCATAATAAGTTAAACACAACTCTTTAACGTAGTGAAAACTCAAAATATGACTATAAAATTAATAAACAAGTGATAATGGTTGTGTTACAAAACACTATGGACATCTAATTGACAACTAGTTAGCAATAGTTAGGTTCTTATCTAAGGAATTTTGAATCAGTAGAGATGACCTGTTGAGACAAGGGGATAGAAAACTTCCAGCTTTCTTAATATGTAGATTAAGCCTCATAGGTGGCAGACTGCAGAAAGTATAGGTAAGTGTCTTAAAAGATTCCAAAAAGTGCCCAAGAGACAGCATTGCAGCGTCATAAAATACTTTGATTTTTCTTCTTTATCTGTTTTATGATGTTATGCCAGAGTCAGGTTGTAAAGTAAACCACATGATATAGGGGAAATTAATTTAAAAGCCCATCTTAATTAGAAAATTGGCAGGGTAAAGAAAAAAAGGTTAGGCTTTAGTCCTCACAATAACCTAGTGAAACTTGGAAATGGATCCTTCTCTAGCTTCCATATGAAAATACAACCCAGTTGACACCTTGATTTCAGCCTTGGGAGATCTGAGCAGAAAACCCAGCTGTAGATCAGAGGTATCCTGATGTCTGCCTTACAGAAATTGTAGGATAATAAATGGATATTGGTCTAAGATCCTAAATGTGTAGTAATTTATCATGTAGCATAAAAAACTGTTATAGTCATTGAAAATTAAGTTTGTTTTTAGCATAAGTATGCCTCAAATATCACCCAGATATTTGTTTTTTCATCTGAATTTACTGGATATCCTCAATTTTATAATATATCTGTTTGCTTATTTGTTTATCTAACTGTATCTATTTATTTATTATTTTAAAATTTGGCAACCCTACTCCTGGGAAAATCTATTCACAATATTTATCACTTCTATAACACCTTGGGTAATTCATTCATACTTTACACTTAAAGCTTATTTTGAAAAGAGTGGTAAAATCTCAAAATGAAAATTCTAGGGGAAAAATGGGGACCACAAACCATGGAAAGTTTACATTTGATTATTATAGAAAGACGGTTTTGTTTTATGATTTTTATCTTAGCTACACCCACACATGCAAATAATTCAAAACATACTGTCACTTTCAAATGCACATTCATACACAAAGAGCCATTAAAACATATATAAGCCAGTGCTATGCAATATATTAGCTTTATCCAGTAAAATAATGTTTTATTGAATTTCCTTTTTAGTCAAAACTAGAACAATTTAAATATTTTAAAAAATCTATTTATGTTTAAATTGCAAGTTCTCTCTTTATTTCACCAGCATCAAGGTAAACTTGTAAAATAATCATCAGACTTTGTATTATAATAATGATTTCTCTAAACATGGTACCTGTATTAAGTCCCTTGGAAGTTGTGAGAATTTGTCTATAATGAAGTTATTGTGTTAGAATTTAGATGGCCTTCAAATGAAAATGTGTTTTAAATGAAAAAAGCCCAGGTTCTGATACCAATAAAGTTCTGGTTTTAATTTCCATTAAACCAGTTATTACCTCTTTGCCTTTGAATTCATTTTTTCTGAGTCTCAATTTCTTCATTTGCATAACATGGAATATGATATGTACCTGGTTATGCTGATGTGACACAATGACACAATAATTAATTTATGATTTAATGACAAACATTTTAAATATATTAATTTATTTGTTCACATTAGCTGTTTTTTACAAATGAGAAAATTGAAGCTCAGGGATATTAGTTAACTTATCCCAAAATCACACAATAAATGTGTCCACATCAGGAATCATATCCAGGCATCCTCTTAAATCTCATATTCTACAGTTGTTCTAAACACAGCACAGTTTTTACACATTCATTACAGAAATTTATCTAGAGAAAAGAGATGAGGGACAAAGGCATGCAGACCATGGGAAATGTATATGAACTTGTACTCTGTGTCAAATGTTTTTACCCATATCATCTCTTTTTATCTTTCTTAAACTGCCATGTGGCAAGTAAGAGAGATACTATCATCTTCATTTTTAGAAGAAAGTGAAACTTGTAAAGGTTAGGTAACTCATTAGTTGGCACTTGAACCCAATTCTCAATGTACATTATTATTTCTCATGTATTTTATCTCTATAACATATACTCACAGCATTTCAATTGAGCAAACTCTAACACTTATTTGCAAAGTCCTTTTCTTTGTGTGAGGCCACTTAAGAGGAAGAAAGTAAAAGACAAAGTTACACACACATAAATTTTGATTTATAAAATTTCATGGATGAATAGAATTTCATGCATAGATGCAAAGGGCTAGTTTGGCTTCTTATCATAAATTACACAGCAGCTATTGTTTTTCCCCTTCTCATCTGCATTCAAGTGTGGAGAGGGGAAGGAAACTTCAAGCAGTGAATGACTTCTGCCCTGTACTTCACCACAAGTTCTGCTCTTGGTGTGTTTTGTTCATTCCGTTTTCTTTGTATCGTGACTACAAATCTCAGATATCCAGCTGTCACAGAGGAACTGGGAATGATGCAAGGGAAAGATTTTCTTCACCATGAGCATCAAGTCATCTTTTCAATGTGAAGGTTTGCTGATGCCAAATAAGTAGCACCTTTTTGTTTTCAGGCATGTAAAAATAGCACATTATACATACTCTCACACATATGAATCTGCATTTAATCCCAATCTCTATGTTTTAAAAATATAATAAAGTTATTTTATTCTTGCAGACAGACTTTTCTTACATTCAAGATCAGTCTAGAGTTCACATTGGTTAGAGAATTAGATCACCTCTTTTTTTTTTTAAGGGTCTATTGAAAAACTCTCAATCGATCTAGGTAGTTTACTCTTTGATGTGTAAATTGTTCCTCAGTTACTGTGACTGCAAAGAGGTTTGTTTTACCAAATGTAACCTTTCTATTCATATACAGTAATGAATGCACATGGACTTTCATTTAAATGTAATTATCACCTGGATGTTCACATGAGATAGGCAAAAGTAGTTCACAATAAGTGAAACCACTGCATCCAGAAAAATAACTGTAATGCTATTCTACTTTTAGAAAGTATGGTACTTTTTTCACTTGGAAAATGTTATTTGTTTGCTTATTTGTTTTATTATATTCCTTAGTCATATATATTTTAAAAAGGTTGTCTGGATTACAAATGCCATGCAATTAATTCTGAATGGATAACCATAAAACTTTTGCCTAAATAATCAGTATGATTAATTTAAACACGGTATTGGCTGTGTTTAAATTTAAATGTAAATTCTGGGTAATTCTATATACTAACTTTGCAGATGTGTCTTAATTTTGGATGTCCCAGAAATAATTTCAAAAAAGTTACATTTACATAACTAAATATAAACATATGAAACATATTTTTATTATAAATAGGTTTTGCACTTCAACATTCAGTTTTTTTAAATGTCACTAATAATTATTAGTTTCCTGGGGGATAACCAAATTCGGGCAGTGTGAAATTCACTGATTTGAAGTTCACATGAGTTTCAGTGACTTTTATTTTCATTATTCATCTCAGTAGAGTTTTAAGTTATATTTCTTTTAGTTCTTAAGTAGTCTTTCAGACTTTAAATATGATTTAATTACCTCAGATTTTGGCAAGGATTTACACTATTACATTCTCATAGGGAGACCAACAAACATGTTTAAATATTGTTTAAATATTTTTCATATGAAATGTGGGTACTATAGAATGAGATTTTGTTATTGATATTGCTGATAGAATACATTATTCCCCTTTTTTATGGCTATTGTGAATGGAATTGTGCTTTTTATTTGGGTTTCTGTTTGCTTATTATTGGAGTAAAGAAATGCAATTGTCTTTTGTACATTTATTTTATAACCTGAGACTTTGCCAAAGTCCTTTATCAGTGTAAGGAGGTTTTTGACAGATTCTCTTGGGTTTTCAAGGTATATAATCATGTCAGTTGCAAAGAGAGATAACTTGGCTTCCTCTATACCTATTTGGATACCCCAATTGCCTTCTCTTCTCTGATTGCTCTAGCCAGGACTTCCAATACTATACTGAACAGGAGGGGTGAGAGGGGGCATCCTTGTCTTGTTCCAGTTTTCAGGGGAAATGGTTCCAATTTTTGTCCATTTAGGAGTATGCTGGCTGTGGGTTTCTCATAGATGGCTTTTACTATTTTGAGGTATGTTCCCCGTATGCCTAGATGTTCGAGGGTTTTTATCAAGAA
>CAUYQG010040159.1:0-17969 GCA_963574415.1 Tarsius wallacei
GAAGAGGAGTATCAAGATGAGACTTCACACTCTGGCCACCACCTCTGTACTCTTTGCTAATCTCCCACACTCATCAAATTGGGCCTAGGGTATGATCACTTTTTTTTTTTTTTTTTTGAGTTGGAGTCTCACTCTGTCGCCCAGACTGGAGTACAGTGGCCGCTCCCGGCCACCGCAGCCTCAACCTGCTGGGCTCCAGCAATCCTTCCACCTCAGTCTTCCAAGTAGCTGGAAATACAGGTGCATGCTACCACACCCGGCTAATTTTTTTATTTATTGTAGAGATTAGGTCTCACCAAGTTGCCCAGGCAGGTCTCGAACCCGTGGGCTCAGGCAATCCACTCACCTCAGCCTCCCAAGGTGCAGGATTATAGGCTGGGCCACCGAGCCCGTCGTGATCACTTATTGACAGTGATTATGACCTTTAAAACGGAAGAAACTGCACAAGTCTAATCTGAATCACCAGTCCTTGTAGAACAGAGGGCTGCCTGGGCCCTCTAACTCCTCCATGTCTACATATCTACATAAGGATTTTTGCTGTCACAGGGCCTCCTAAGGGGCTAAGACCTAAACAGGCACAAAGGGAAAATCACAACCAGGGATCCACAACATCTAAGCTGATAGGAGAGACCCAGCAATGCCCCCAGGGAGCTCCCAATCGGGGAAGGGGGATAGGAGGAGGGAAGCAGACAGACTAATTGCCCTTGGGGGAACTCCTAGACTAATGGAGGGAGACAAGATGTGCAACAGAAACATGTATACATATAATAATTATATCAGTGTTTTAGTGCTGGGAAGAGGAAAAGGCAGGGAATTGTAGGAAGCTGGTCCAAGAGGCTCCAATGAGGAAGTTTTGAGTCAGGCTGCTCAGAAGTCAAGGTCTTGGGTATCAGCCAACTCCGGGCTTCCAGCTAGGGGCGGGACAGCCTTAGTGCCAAGACCCAGCACCAGTTGCCCATTTCCTGAGTGCTGCAGCTCTCTCCTCTATGGCTGCGGGAGGGCGCTCAGTCCGCGCACACGGGCACTACCTCCCACCTCAAGGGGTCTCCTCACCGTTGAGGCACTCCATCTCTGGCTCCTCGCCCTCAGGCTGCTTCTGCAGGCGCTTGGCTTTGCAGCGCTTCTTGCAGTAGAACATGAGGCCCAGCACGGCAATGATGTAGGCCACAGCGGCGCCCACCGACAGCCCAATGGTCTGGATCATCTTGTAGGGGGGAGGGCTGCCCGGGCCCTCCGGCTCCTCCAATACAGGCTTGTCTGAGAGACACACAAATGGGTCTGGGCAGGGACTGCTAAGCAAACAAAGCACTGCTTCTCTGCTAAGCACCATCCCCCCATAAATATGACAACTCTGCAGACACTTGATGGCCTAACCAAGCCAAAGACCCAAGGAGGGTCACCACCTTCACTGGCTTTAACAGGGCCAGTCTTAAGATCATAGGGAAGGCTCTGAAGGAGAAGAGGCCAGTGATTCCCAAGCTGTCTGTGCATCAGAACCCAAGACAGGGGATATGAATTAAAAACACACCTGTCAGGACACCACCATAGACCCACATCATTTGTTTTTTGCTTTTGTTTTTGAGTCGGAGTCTCACTCTGTCACCCAGACTGGAGTGCAGTGGCCGCTCCCGGCCACCACAGCCTCGACCTGCTGGGCTCCGGCGATCCTTCCGCCTCAGCCTTCCAAGTAGCTGGAACTATAGGTGTGCGCTACCACACCCAGCTAATTTTTGATTTATTGTAGAGATGAGGTCTTGCCAAGTTGCCCAGGTGGGTCTCGAACCCGCGGGCTCAGGCAATTCACTCACCTCGGCCTCCCAAAGCACGGGATTACAGACTGAGCCACAGAGCCCGGCCTGATTGGAAGTATTTTCATGATGACATTCCTTTTACCTTTAAATATAAGCTTAAAGGGTTAGTGCTGCAGAGAATCATACTACTCAATGCCATCAAATGGGGCTGTCCTTGTGATTCTGTCAATGTCTGTTCTAGTCATCTGACTGAAAAATGAGGAAAGAGAGTACTTTGGAAAATTCATCGTAATTATTTAATTGATCTATATAGTTCGATAAGCTGTCTCCTAGCTTCTGACAGATGTAAAAATCTCCATCCTTTATGTTCAGGAGTCCATATGGATCACTGTTTTGTAATTTTCAGTGGTTTTCCCTAAGTTCTTTCACGTCCCTTATTGGTTTATAAGAAATCATTCGGAGGTTTAATTTTAAATAAAAACCCAAACTAAAATCTTTCTGGCCACTTTGTGCGGCCTTTTAAAAATATATTGTCACTCTGTAATGACAGGTGGTAGAATTCTAGGTAATCAGGGCACCAGTTATATTTTGTTTGTGCAAGTTTAAAAGATGCCGTTTTGAGGTTCTATACAACTAAGAAGATTTCTTTAGAAATAGGCTTAATGAATTTTAATTTCATAAAAATGGTTCATGTCATAAATATAAAATTTTTATGTGTTTGAGTTTACTGTATTTAAATACATAATTTGGAAAATAATAAATTGCTGTTAGAAATATTCAGACTGATACCCACATAATGTTTTAGTCATTTCAATGTAAGTAGTTCATGTAAGTTGTTTAAAATTTTTCTTTAGATCTTCACATTTACTAAATACATTATTTTTTTTTTTTTTAGTGAACTCTGAAGAATTAAAATCTGCTTTCTGTGGTCATGCAGAAACAAGATTACAAGGCAGTGTTATGCCTAAACAATTTAGTAAAACTTATTCACAAAAATAAGAGACAAAATCCTTTAGAACATCCTGCTTTTTATTTACGCAAACTTTACCAACAGTAGCACATTGGTTTGTCACAACACAGGGTTTTTCTAAATATGAGAATGCTCAACTGACACTAATTCCTCTATAAACCCACGAGGATGCCCTTTCGATCAACTGTATTCATTTGTGAGCAAACCCAGTCGTCTGCAACATTAAACCAAGCGACTGGATAACCAAAGAACTTACCTCACAAACTGTGTATACATGTTGGTTAACAAACTCAGCTGACCAGTTTCCCTTAAAACCAGTACTTAAACATAAGCACCTATAACTAGATTTCATATAAGAACCTTGTAATCTGGGACTTTCGGGAAAGAAGAGGAACCAGAATAGTGACACTTCGGCTGTTGAGAACAATTGGAGCCTTTGGGTGGAAGATGTGATTTAAAGATGGCCTATGTGGTTGGTGGGGACAGGGAGAATAGTTCAGGCGAGGAGGGAAAACAACAGTTATTAGAAGTGTTGAGAACGGTGGTCACGTGATTAAAATTGAGCTGATTAAAATTACCTCACGTATCATTGTTTGTGGTGAGAACACTTAAAATCTTAAAACTTTGATTATCTACCAAAGGGAAATAATAGAACCCATATGACAAATAGTTGCAGGAATTAAGCCTAATAATGTCAGAAATATGACTGCTATTACTATTTCTACTCTTTCCAGGATTATTGGCCTGAGTTTCAGGTTTTAAAGGAATAAAAAAAAGAAAAAGAAAACAGACCTGACTGATGGCAAGCTCTTTACAGCCCTCCCAACCTTCTCTCACGTGTGTTCTTCTGCCCCTGCTCTTAGGATTTCCACGTTGCTCCAAGTCCTCAAGTACAGTCTCCCTAACATGGCATTTGGGAAGCAGGCCTGCCTTATTCTTTGATGTGTTTTTCATTCTTTACTGTTACTTATTCGGCCTCTCTCCTGACCTCTATGTAGAACATATATTCCCTCTGTAGAGCTGAGAGAAGCAATCCAACGAAATGAATCGGGAAGATATAAATAACTGATGTCCCGTTATTTCTTCTAGAGATATTTGTGTTTTGGTAAAAGGCCTTTTAACCCAAATAGTTGGTCTATAATTTAATGTTTGTCATTCCACTAGCACTAGACCTCAGGGAATTACTAAAGACTGGTTTCATACTCATATCAGTTTGAGACTTGCCGGGTCAAAGTGAGAAGCAAGGACTTCCTAGAGCCTAACACACTAAGTAAATCTTGGAATAGAGGATGTACTATGTAGCAATTCGCAACCATATATGAAAGTTTGTTTGGTTTTTTTTAGACATTGTAAAGATGGTATTTTAGGATGGGAAGTCTAGCAGGTAAAAGTGGCAGCTTATAAGGGGGTGCTGGCCCCCACTCCCCAGGGGTTTCTTCTCCGTGTGTCATACCTATGATGGTTTGATTCTTTCTGTACTTTTGAAACTCTAGAATTTCTATGAAAGCTCCAGGACTTTTTACCATAATTAACATGGTTTATTGGTAGAAACACATTGGGAGCCATTTGTAAATTGGGCGTTTATAAACTGGGGCTGCTTGTATGTTAACAATTTTCTGCTACAAATAATAATATACTTATAGTCTTAAAACATGAAACTACATTTTTAATCTGCTGAAAATATATCATTTTCCAAATAACTAAAAAAATATAAAAATAGCATTATGTTACCAAACTCTAATTGTCTGTCTTTATTTCTTTAAAACAAGTTATTGGTTATATCTGAAAATGCCTTTCAAGGATGGTAAAACTTACCATTTATGAATACTTAATAAACCCTTCATGCTAATGATGTAATTTTGCCAGGACTCAGCTATAAAAAAATTTAAAGTAAAATCGTTTGTTTGCATTGCTATCATAAATTTAATTTTATTGGCATTGAGGAAGACATCATGTCTGCTAAAAGCCACCAGTTAGAAACATTATAATAATACAGCGAATAAGTATTACCTGGACTCAAAAGTCTAACCTCTTAAATTACAAAATGAAACTATTTTTGTGTTTTAAGTTTTACAACCATTAATTTCTAATGATACATAAAACATGCTTCTCGGAGCCCTTATACAACGAGAACCTGTTGCCTTCTGGACCCTAACAGGCCTCGGCAGCGTCTACGCTATACCACTCGCATGTTAACTAACATGAAGGTGCACAGAGAATCATTGTTCTGTGACCGCCAACAGTGCATGGGCCATGAAGATGCATCTTTAGACATTCATGTTGTATAAGGGAGCCTTCTTCACAGTTTAACTTGGTTCTTTTACTATATGTTCTTCTCTTTTTATTCCTTTAATTTCTGCTGTTTTAAAAACCGCGCCCAAGATGCCTTTGCAGCTTCTCCCGGGGAGGCCCCTACAGCACCCGAAGGGGCCGCCGCGCCAGCCACCCCAACCCCCGTAACTGCAGCGCTTGATGCATGTTCAGGAAATGGTGGGTTGAAAGTCATGAGCCAGTCTGTTATTTCTCTGTGCTAGTGCGAAACCCCCGTAGTTAGATGTGGCCATATGTTTTTCTAACTTTGTTTGCTCTTGAGTGCAAAGTAACATTCATCATAACTGAATAAATAATGCCAGCATTGAAAACATTAAGACGGCGAAGTGCATACTTATCAAAATTGACAATTTCCAAGATTGACAATTTTTGTCTGTGCAAGTATGCTCTCTTAATGTTTGTTGTTTGTTTTTTTTCCTCTAGTGCTAAACTGTACTCTTTGGTAACACTGAGCTCAAATATATCGGCATGTTTTACTGAATTTTCAAAGCTACAAAATTGACCAGATGAAGTAAAGATTTGCAGGATAACTGTCTCTGACCCAAGACTGTAGGCTAACCTTACAGCACTTGCAGAGTGTTTCAGTTTCTGAACTTGTGGCACCTACTAAGTTTTCTTTTTTCTTTAGAAAAACATCCTAATCCCTGACCCCTGCTGGTAGGGTAGTCATTCAAGCCAAGCAGCCTCACACCTAGCTAGTGTGTAACTATCTGTGTACGGTGTCTGATGCTCTCTCTTGTCTCTCTCCTCACTGATGCTGTGTGTGTCTCCACTCTCCTTCCCCAAAGACCCCTTCGCCCCCTCCGAAGGTAGTGCAGAGGCTGCACCCGAGCTGGACCTCTTTGCAATGAAGCCACCTGAGACCAGCGTGCCTGTAGTTACCCCTACAGCTAGCGCAGCCCCTCCGGTCCCCACAACTGCTCCTTCTCCTGCTCCCGCCGTTGCAGCTGCCGCTGCTGCCACTACTGCTGCCGCCGCCGCCGCCACCACCACTACCACCACCGCTGCCACCGCCACCACCGCTCCTCCTGCTCTAGATATCTTTGGTGGTAATTTTTGTCATTGCTGTTGATGATGATGATGATGACGATCCCTTTCCATCTGGTGGGCCGAACTCTGGTCCTCGAGATGTACTGGCCACACAGCTGGTACTGCACGAAGACGGTGTAGTCAGATGGTTCTCTAGAGGCCATTGGCTGCCTTGTCCCGCACTGTATGGATTCAGAACTGGGGAGGGAGGCTGTTGCAGGTGGTCGTCCACACTGAGTCAAGGCATGTGTGTTCTTGGTCTTAGATCTCTTTGAGTCTGCTCCTGAAGTCGCCGCAGCGCCCAAGCCTGATGCTGCTCCTAGTATAGACCTGTTTGGGACAGGTAAAACCAAAGCACCCCTTTTCGTCCACCTGAGTTTCTGTAGATGTTTCCGTGATTAAGCCCTTCATCCTCACCTGTGATGATGCATTTGTTAGATGTGTGACTTTGATTTCAGCTTCCTCCTACTTACCTCTGCTTGGTTTTGGTTTGTTTCACTTTTGGAAGATGCTTTCTCCTCTCCACCACAAGGGGCCTCTCCTGTGCCTGAGAGTTCTCTCACTGCTGACCTCTTATCCGGTGAGTGCTCCGCCAAGGCCAAACCTTCAGAGAAGTCTTGTGGGGGGAATGCGTGGAGAGGTGGATACGGTGACATGTGGGTTTGTCTTGTGTGCTTTTAAGCTCAAGTTTACTTTCTTAAGAAAAACAAGCCAACAAACCTTACTCTTTGGCCCACCACCAACTGATGAGGGTTAGTATTTCAAATGTAAGGCGAGTAAAAAGGGAAAACCTTTTTCCACACTGAAACCTCTGACCTCCAAGAGTCAAATTTTATGTTGTTCCAGCAAGTCTACAATTAAAAATCCATTTGCTTTTCCTTAACCGTTAAGAGGATTTCCAGTCTTCCTGCCTGGAGTTCCCTGTGAATTCTCACAACGCCATTTGTGAAGTCTCATGGTTTTCTTTCCCCTGGGGTGACACGCACTTCTTCCTGTTCTGTGCTTCACTGCAGTGGATGCGTTTGCTGCACCGTCTCCTGCAACCACTGCCTCTCCAGCAAAGGTGGATTCTTCAGGTGTGATAGACCTTTTTGGGGGTGCGTATCTCTTCTTTTTCAACACTTGAGGAACCTTTTTTTTCTTCAGAATAGTTTTTAGATCTTCTATTTTATTGTGTTTATCATTTTTTCTTTGAGCTATGTGATGTGGTTTTTCCTCTCTTAAATGTAGACTTACATTTTTAAGATCTTTTTTCATTACCATCATCATCTTCATCCTCATCAGTTCATCATAATTTTCAGTGCATGACCTAACAAAACCAGATAATTTTTTATTTGAAATCTTTCAACTTTTTGTTCATCCTCATGTAGAATCACCTGATTGGAATTTCCTTCTACCGTTCTTCCTTGGTCATCCTGCTCTATTGGCTAAATCAACGTTTCTGTGTTCTTAAAAGCAGTATAAACATGACCGAGATAATGTAGAATTGAAAGCAGATAAGTCAGTTAAAACTAAAAGCCTAAGTTCTAAATGTTCTACATTACTCTGTAGAGCTTATTAATGTAGAGTTGAATGTTTTAAAATCCTTCCAGAGAGTTGGAAGGATCAGAAAAATGTGTTGCCGATTAGATGTATTCTCCTTCTGTACTGAATTAACTCTTGAGCTACTCATTTGGATGATACATATAAGGCTTTCTGTTGGCAGTAAATTTAGAGAAAAAAGATCTGAAAGGATTTCTTCATGAATACCCAGCAATGTGTGTGACTTTGGCTAAAGTACCATCCTTAGAAAGTCCAACCCATGTTTTGTATCTCCTGTACATTGAAGCATTGTGGTATATGCTGTGATGGGTAGTACGTGAGGGATACAGAGGTGGTACAGCCTCTGACACTGGAGGGCTCAAAACCTATGTCAAATAAACGCTGCTTCTTGATATATAAATACAAGTAATGTTGCTGCTGCCTAAATTTTTGTTAAAATTTTTATAGTTTAATAGAATTTTAAATGGTAAAATTCTATATTATTAACTTTTGGTGAAAAAAAAACTTACACCTTGTTCCTGTTTTAATGGATGACAGGATTTAGTCCAAAAGTTTTATTCTTTTTTTTTTTCTTCCCAGCCCCTGGCCCTCTCATTTTATTCCTTAAAAAAAGAAAAGAATTATTGTAATCTTACAGAGAGGTGTTAGCTGTTTAATAATTTGGAACTCTTTTTGAGAGAATACACTGGCCTCAACCTTCAGAGTTGTAGAAAGTTTGACTTGAGGTCAAATCTTTCCTCAAGAAGCTGGGTGGTGACAACCCCACTGTAAACCTTTCCTTCCATCAGTAATTCAGACTGGCTGTTTAGCAGTCATTCCCAGGGCAGTTACGGTTCTTTTGTGTCTTTCCCATATACCACTTTTTTTTTCCAACAAGTGAATCGTCTTTCTTTGTGGGATCTCATGGGGTACTCCCAGTTCAACAGGTTCAGAGTATCAAATAGATTGGTATAATTTGCCTTGGATTATTGCTTATTTTCAGGATGGTATTGATAGAATAAAAGTAATTCAATTCACTCAGTCATTTCACATGCCCACAGGAGACAAGCTCTCCATGCCGTGTCATGTCTCTGCATTGCTCTGCCTAATACTTCGATTACTTACCATACTTACTGTTTACATTCTCTTACTTTCCGGCTGCATGATGGATAATGGATAGATGCGTTTGGAAGTAGTGCTTCTGAACCCCAACCTGCACCTCAGGCTGCTTCTAGTTCATCAGCATCGGCAGACCTACTAGCCGGTAATTAATTACATTAAAATAATATGGTATTTTGCAGAAGTAAAGTTTGGATATGTTTTTATAAGTCACAGATACTGTTCATTGCAGGGCACATGATTTCTTTTTCTCTCAAGACATGGAATTGGACTTAAAAAGACATTGTAAAATAGAAGCTTGATTATTTCCCAGGGTTTTATGAAATTAGTCTTAAAATCACAGTTGTATACAAGCCACCCCTGTGGCTTCTTGAGTGCTCCAAATATGCCCTACTTTCAGTCAGCATGTTTCTTTTTGTTTATTAAAAAGGTAATATGCTTATGTAGCAATTTTTATTTTGTAATGCCTATGCCTATCCTTTTTTATTTTTTTTAAAGGGATTGGTGGCAAAATGTACCATGATGTTTGGCAGTTGGTTTTGTAATATATGAATCATCCTAGGAGAAACTGTTATAGACTTCAACTATTGGGTCAAAGCTGCTATCACATATACCACTTTTTTTTTTCAACAAGCGAATCATCTTTCTTTTTGGGATCTCATGGGGTACTCCCAGTTCAACAGGTTCAGAGTATCAAATAGATTGGTATAATTTGTCTCAGATTATTGCTTATTGCCAGGATAGTATTGATAGAATAAAAGTAAACAGTTCAGCCGGGCTCGGTGGCTCAGCCTGTAATCCCACGCCTTTGGGAGGCTGAGGTGAGTGGATTGCCTGAGCCCGCGGGTTCGAGACCCACCTGGGCAACTTGGCGAGACCTCATCTCTACAATAAATCAAAAAATTAGCCGGGCGTGGTAGCGCGCACCTATAGTTCCAGCTATTTGGAAGGCTGAGGTGGAAGGATCGCCGGAGCCCAGCAGGTCGAGGCTGCGGTGGCCGGGAGCCGCCACTGCACTCCAGTCTGGGTGACAGAGTGAGACTCCAACTCAGAAAAAAAAAAGAAAAAAGTGGGCAAAAGACATGAATAGACACTTTTCAAAAGAAGATATACCGGCAGCCAACAGACACATGAAAAAGTGCCTCACTCATCATTAGAGAAATGCAAATCAAAACCACATTGAGGTACCACCTAACCCCAGTAAGAATGACCATCATTAATAAAACAAACAACAACAGATGCTGGCAAGGATGCAGAGAAAAAGGAACACTTCTACACTGCTGGTGGGAATG
The DNA here is from genome assembly GCA_963574415.1 of Tarsius wallacei. Taxonomy (NCBI): domain Eukaryota; kingdom Metazoa; phylum Chordata; class Mammalia; order Primates; family Tarsiidae; genus Tarsius; species Tarsius wallacei. The sequence continues at coordinate 10,014 of CAUYQG010040159.1, forward strand.
CAAACTAGTGCAACCTCTTTGGAAGACAGTGTGGTTTCTGAAAGAACTAGAAATTGACCTTCCTTATGACCCAGCAATTCTTCTATTGGGAATACACCCGGAGGAACTCAAATAATTCTACAAAAAAGATACCTTCACACTTATGTTTGTTGCAGCTCTATTCACAATAGCAAAAACATGGAACCAACCATGCTGCTCATCGAAATGGACTGGATAAAAAAATGTGGTACATATGCACAATGGAATATTATGCAGCCATTAGGAAAGACAAACATATGGACTTCGCAGCAACTTGGATGGTTTTAGAGTCGATCATATTCAGTGATCTATCACAGAAACAAAGAACAGAGTACCATATGTTCTCACTCATCAGCAGGCCTTGAGCAATTATCATAATACTATAAGAAAGGGATTGGCAGTAGTGGAAAACTGTCAGGGGAGCGGGGGTGGGATTGGCAGTTGAGGGAAACTTCTAGGGGAGCGAGGGGCAAGCCTCATCAACAATAGTACCTGCATAATCAATGTTTGTATACCTAACACTGAATTGTACACCATATCTTTAAAATAAAAAATAAAATAAAATAAAATATCCTGCCAAAAAATTTTTAACCATTGTAATAGGTATATACTAGTATCTTACACTGACTTTATATTTCTCTAAGAATTAATAATAAAGCAACTTTTCTTCAATTTTTTTGACATCTGTGTATGTTCTTTGATGAAGTGGCTGTTTAAATCTTTTGTCCACCTTTATTTTTGTTGTTTTCTTATAATTGGTAACTATATCACTTCTTTATATATTTGGAATACAAGGCTTTTATCATATATATTTTACAAATATTTTCTCTATCTTGTCTTTTCATTTTGCTAACAGCATTTTTCAAAGAACAGAAGTTTTGAACTTTTGATAGAGTCCAATTTATCAATTTTTAAAATAAAACTGTGCTTTTGATGTCATATCTAAAAAAATTTTCCAAACTTAAGGTCACAAAAATTTTCTCCTATATGGCATCCTAGTTGTTTTATAAGTCCATATTTTACATTTAGTTCAACAATCTACTCTTAGTTAATTTTTTTATATTATACAAAACTCTCGCTTTAATTTCAGATAAATTTTATGATTTAACTGTGGAATAGTACACCAAGAAGACTCGTGGAAATTGTTTTCCTAGAACCATTTTCGATACAATTGGAAAAAGAATTAAGGAATTTACTAAGGAAACAGCCCTGCAGATTCAGAAGAATGGTACCAACAAAATTTACCATTTGCCTGTCTTCTGATTCTTGACATAATTTTTCTGAAATAATTGTGATTATATCAAATAAACTAAAATTTCTAAAACTTACCAGTTGATGAATTTCACACAATTAAGGCTACTGGATAATATTTTCATGCATTATTCAATCTCTACTCACTTTATCCCCTTGAAAATATAAGAAGCACAAATTTATCCCCAATCCACTAGAAAATTCCATATATTTCTTTTGAGTAGCCTATCCATTCAGCTTTTCTGTGACACTCTGATGTCTGGGGTGATATTTTAGAGTATTCACTGAATTCATTTACTCCATTTTTCAAGGACAATATTCTCTTGAGTACTAACCTTTATATTGGGTTTTAGCTGGGAGATAGTATCTTCTCAAAAACTGATAACTTACTGTCATATCCATTGTTCCACATAGATTTCTTCTTTGTAGTTTAATCTTTATAATTAAATGTCTAACTAGGTGAAAGATAGGCTACCAGAGTTCTATTTAGAATAATGACTAATGTCATCTTATTCAAAATTGAGGTTGTGACCCTAGGAAGTCCCAGAGAAGTTTCTGGGAAATGTGGAAATTTCCAAAAGTATCTCAGAAACCCAAGCTTTCTAGACCATTTAACTAGCTCACATGCAGCCTTTAGGGTTATACGCACTTGGGGAAAAGATGATCTCTCCCAGCTCTACGATCTTTCCCTTCCTTTGCTGTTCTCTGACTTGCACATACCTTAAGATGCAAATATGGATCTTGGAACTGAGACATTCAGTCTTATCCTGACTAATGCTGGTCTCTGCAAAACCAAGTGTTTGCTTTTTTGTGTAGGAATGATGACATGAAAGGAAATATGGATTACAGAGGATATAGAAGAAAAAACTTTAGAGTTCCATTTGTGTGTATCAAAATTATTTATGTACATTCAGGGTTACCAAATTTGCATCAAGTGGTAGTTTTGTTCAGCTGAATTAATTTGCCAAGTTAAATTTCATTAAATTTTGATAGAGATTGCACTGATATGCACAGTGAACCCTTCTCCATTATACTCCTGCTCTTTCCTCACTCCAGAGATAGGGCAAAGGCAGAAAGAACACTTTAGCTGTTCAGGTATTTCTTTGCACCTTTCTTCAGGGCACTTTTGGTAGAGACTGCCAGATACTACCCAGTGTCTTTTCACCTTTTCTTTCTTAGCAACAGAGCTCAAGTGTTTCAAGGAGGACAATGTATCCAGCTAGCAGAGTGCATTTTCTTATCTCTATGTAGCTAAGTGCACCAATGTAGTTAAATTGTGGCCAATGCGATGGAAGCAGAATTGGTTTGTGCTATTTCTAAGCAAGGAGTTTAGAAATTATCTTTCTTTTCTTTTCTTTTCTTTCTTTTTTTTTTTTTTTTGGAGTTGGGGATCTCACCCTGTCACCTAGGCTGGTGTACAGTGGCACAATTATGGCTAACCACAGCTCAACCTCCTGGGATCAAGCCGTCCTTCTGCCTCAGCCTCCCGAGTAGCTGGGACTACAGGCGCATGCCATCATGCCTGGCTAATTTTTTTGTTTTTTGTAGAGATGAGGTCTAGTTATGTTGCCCAGACTGGTCTCAAACTCTGGGCTCAAGCAATCCTCCTGCCTTGGCCTTCCAAAGTGCTGGGATTACAGGTGTGAGCCACTGCCCCTGGCCCTTATGTTTCTTTGATATGAGACAGTAATAAACTAATTTGTTTAAATCACTACTATTTGGAGTTTTCTGTTACGTGCAGCTGAACCTAATCCTTACTGGTATAACATGGCATTATGATTATAAGTAGATTCTAAAAGGAGGTGGTAAAAGGGCAAAGCCAACACCTTAACATTTCCTGGGAAATATCTGAAAATCCTCTTCAATCTGAAGCTTCTGTCTAATCTCAATATGAGTTTTTCTGTTCCTGCATAGAGTCACCCAGGAGGAAGTGTTGTTCTAAACAGTGTTTGTGTTATTCTTTATTGTAGAAACAAAGTTTATCACATATTTTTCTTTGTCAAATTAGTGCAAGCTCGTCATAGAAAATGTAAGAAACTTCCTCCTGTCCTACCTTGGGGAGGTGAATCGCTCTCTCTCTCTCATTTACTTTTTAAATAAACTATATTTTCCAAACTAAAACAAAAAGAAAATGTAAGAAACTCAGAAATAAGCATAGAAAAAAATGGAAGTGAAGAAAATAACTCATATTTCAATGATCTAAGGATAACTATAGCTAATATTTTGATATTAACTGGGGTCTTTTTCTTTCTGAGTTCTTAAAACATATAAACAAATATATTTCTATGCACATATATTACACACTTGATTTTTCACTCTGTTTTTTTTTCTCTTAAAATATAATAAAATGTATTTTAGTGGTTCTATTATATTTTATTGAATGAGTATAGCATTGTCTACCTAATTATTCAGGGTTTAATATTTGGATTTTAACTGATGATGTGGTACACTTACAGAAAAGATCAGATATATAACCCAACTAAAACTGTGACTCACACATAGTTTGGTCCCAGAGCTGTGTACATCTAGAGGAATATAGTCCTAATATGTACTAATACACAAAAACATAATTGGAAAGGTGCTCTGTTCTTTATTCGTCTCTTAAAGCAATGTTTCTCAAACTTAAGTGTGCACAGGCTTATGAAAATACTGATTGCTGCCCCTCACAGCCCCACCAGAGATTCTCATTCAGTAGAGCTGGGATGGAACCTGGGAATTTGCATTCTAACACATGCCTAGTTGATGCTGATGCTTTAAGAATTACAGTATATTTGAATTTTTAAAATTTCTATTTATTTATTTATTATTTTAAAGATGTGGGGTGCAATTCAGGGTTAGGTACACAATTAAGAATCACAGACTTAAAGGACATTTAAAAAGATCCTGTTACGTCCTTCCTCACATGTCATAACTCTCTACTTCCCAATTCCCAAACTCTTTATCTTCTCTAAACTTTCTTTTGCTCATGTACCCCCAAAATTTGAAGGCCTCTCTAATCTCTTCTTTATCTGTAAGTCACATAGCTTTTACTCTCTGCCAGTCTCTTTCTCCCTTTCCACTTTCCTGCCAACCTCCAGCTGTTGACTTCTGTCAACGTGCTCAGATTCTGCATAACATTAATAGTCTGGTCAAAATAGACTCATCTCAGAGGTTAAGGGCAGGGATTGAGTTGCGAGGGACAGAATTCTCTTTACTATGGGGTGGAGGGAGGAATCTAAGACTGCTCCAATATTTAAAAATTTCACTTTATCACAAAAGATAAAGATTAGATTGTTTTATTAGAATACAGTCCCAGAACCAGATTTTCTGAGTCAAGTGATGTGAGTTGCTTGAGCTGTATGGAAAGGTTAAAAGCACAGATGTTAAAGCCTGACATATATGAGTTCAAATCCAACTTTTGCCACCTGCTAGTTATGTGACAAGAAAAATCAGTCAAAATCAGTCTCAGTTTCTTCATATATAAAGTATAAAATTATTTTAGTGTTAGGGTGGTTTTGAGGATTTTATGTGACAGTAAAGGTAACACTTAGTAAAATTTCTAGCACTTGGTAAGAGTTCCATTGATGTCATTTATTATTGCTGTTGTGAAATTACTTCTAAAGGGTTATTCTAGATTCACATTCCCATCAATAATGTACCAGAGAGGTAACTGGGTAGCTCTTAGTATCTAACTGCAACACAGCCTTCATGTCTAGGTTGGGGTAAAAATAAAGGGTTATTCCTAATTAAGAAAATCTGCCTACCTGAATTTGAAGGTTGTAATAGAACGAAGGGCTCGCAACATGAGAGACTTAATGAGGCTTATCCATACTTCTGAATTTGAATTGGTGCAAAATGAAGTCAAATTGGATTGATAATTTCTTATCCTCTAAGTTAACATATCTTTTAAATTAATTTTGCTATCCTTCTGGTCAGAAAATTCTTACTAGTTTTCAGCAATAGCACAGATCTTTGTACAAATGAATCCTATACGATTATCAGCATGTTAGAAAACATGTCATGCTTTCTTCTTTTCTCAACAAATAACCCCAATTCTATTAATTTCATCATTCTTTCCTTATAGTTTTTGTCTTCCAGTTATTCACTCATTATTGTTGAGTGAATTTATTAAAACTGAGAGCTTTCTTTTCAAATTTTCTGTTGCTTTTGTATGATTTCAAAAAGTAAGATAAATTTTCAGTGCCTTGGTTTATGTTTATCAAATATGTACTTAGGAAGAACTACTTCATGGTTATAATAAACCCGAGATCTTGCATCCCGTGAGAATAAACTTTCTAACTCTTGGTGAAATGCACCATAAAGTGCAAAACATATTCAATATTCCACTTATTATTGGTGAAATCATAGCAGCTTCAAAATCACAAACAGTAATTTGTTTCAGGAATGGTAAGTGAGGCTTCTATTGCGTACATTAAACTCTATTATTCAACAGAAACATAAAGTAAATCTTGTGTGAGCTGAGTCGATTTTTGTCTTACTATACAAAAAGGCAGTTGGATAAAGAAGATGACCTTTGTTAAAAGGGAAAAAAATCTTCAATACTCGGTGTTCACTGCCAGTGGGTGTTCTGGTGTTGGCTCTTAAAAGAAGCAGGGATTCTATTGTCATTTCTTCTAGCTTTAATGATGAAATTTACTTTCAAGTTTGTGTTTAGTCTCAGGCTATAAAAGTTCAGTACCTCCCCAGCACTTGATTCTGGGTCATTTCTTTGGGACCCTCAACATACTCTGGGACAAAATAAGTGGTTACGGATTTAAAAAAAAAAAAAAAAAAAAAAAGGCTCCAAGCTTCAGCAGAGAGTGCTGAAACTGGTACAAGAGCAAGGCTGTTAATAGCAACCAAATTGATTTTGAACTTCAGGAGATTTGCCTTCCCTCTGACTCTGAAGGCCTCGCTCTGACTTAGATTAAAGCTCTTTCTATTTTAATAGACAGAGGCTGTACTGGAGGAAAGGGGAAGAGAGATAGAAACCTATGAATTACAAAAGCACAAATGTATATGCAAAAGCAATCAGGGGCTTTGAGGGAAGAGTATAATTTATAAACCATCCCTAGATATTAAGTCTATATTATTCTTGAGAATTTTAGTAAGCAATTAGAATTAGGTTGACCAGGCTTATTAGTAGTGGAAAGCAAACGAATACCCTTAGTTTGATAAAACATCCGTGACTTCAGATGACTGCATTTCAGGAAGAAGAATGAAATGCTTAGTTTGCAAAATCTTGCCCACTAAGGACATAAATGTTCTGGGAGTCTCAAAATATACAACTAAAAAATACTTTTCATAAGGCTTTCAGGATATTAATTATGGCTTTTAGTCAAGGAAACATTGGTGAACCCAATTTGATATACTGCGTCTTCCTGTCTTAGGCTGTCTTTTTTTCCATTTGGCAAATCACGGAATTAACATAGTAACAACTCGCCTCAACTATTTTATGAGACTCCCATATGCATTGGTTCTTTTATTTCATTCACTTAATTAAACTAATGGTTTAATAAAGTAACACTTCATGAAATGCTTGATGCAATAATAATGGCTGGAGATGTGAACAGAAAACAAAATTTCTGCCTTCAGGAAGTTTCCAATCTGTTGACTATGAGGCCAAGTTTTTTTTAATTCACCTCAGAGGCCCTTCATAACATCATTAATGCTCTTAGTTCATCTTCCAGCCAGGTAGATCAGAAATTGACACCCAGGCCGTTTTCTGCAGCATAAGAACAATTTTTGCCTAGGGGTCCACTCCTTTCACTTTGAAGGCAATCTGGCTGAGAGGAAATAGGGCGTTTCCCACCCCTTCATCTCTACCTCTACCCCTAGTGCTCCTGCTGTTGACCAGTAGAGTTTAGATATTTGTACTTGTTGTCATAAGAATTTAAAAGATGGAAGATGGTCTTTCTTTAGAAAATGACTGGGATTCTCTGTTCTAGATACTATCTATTCTTTCTCCTCCTCACTCTTGCTTTTTCATTTGTTTTTAACTTTGGCATATGAGCTGCCTATAAGGAGAGGTCATACCTTTCAATTCTAATAAAGATAATTTAAAATTTATTAGGTGAAGACAGACAAAGGAAGTTCATTAAAATCTTAACAACTGTAACCTGTAACAGAAATGAAAAACATTTTTTGGGTAAGGCAATGGAGTCATTCTTAATATATATATGATATAGATAATGATAATTGGATATTAATGACACAATATAGCATCGTGCCCAAAACTGGAAAATAATTTCAGGAATTGTTTTCCTTGTGATTTCAAGACTTGGTGATGGCAACAAAATTTTTTTTTTTTTTTTTTTTTTTTGAGTTGTAGTCTCACTCTGTCACCCAGACTGGAGTGCAGTGGGCGCTCCTGGCCACCGCAGCCTCGACCTGCTGGGCTCCAGCGATCCTCCCGCCTCAGCCTTCCAAGTAGTTGGAACTACAGGCGCGCGCTACCACGCCCTGCTGATTTTTTGATTTATTGTAGAGATGAGGTCTCGCCAAGTTGCCCAGGCGGGTCTCGAACCCGCGGGCTCAGGCAATCCACTCACCTCAGCCTCCCAAGGTGCGGGATTACAGACTGAGCCACCGAACCCGGCTCAACAAAATATTTTTAATGCTCTAGGAGTTGTATGACTAAACCATAATTTAGAAAATCTTTTTGGTATTTAGTTTAACTTCAATGTGAGCATAACCTTTCTAGTACAG
>CAUYQG010040161.1:0-15157 GCA_963574415.1 Tarsius wallacei
TTTTTGAGTTGGGGTCTCACTCTGTCGCCCAGACTGGAGTGCAGCGGCCGCTCCCGGCCACCGCAGCCTCGACCTGCTGGGCTCCGGCGATCCTTCCGCCTCAGCCTTCCAAGTAGCTGGAACTACAGGCGCACGCTACCACGCCCGGATAATTTTTTTTGATTTATTGTAGAGATGAGGTCTCGCTTGCCCAGGCGGGTCTCGAACCCGCGGGCTCAGGCAATCCACTCACCTCAGCCTCCCAAAGGCGCAGGATTACAAGCTGAGCCACTGAGCCCGGCGGTAATTTCTTAACATTTGTATGGAGACACCTTGTATCTACCTCATCAACCTCACCAATGCTTCTGGTGAGCTAAACAGAGCCGGCCTTACTGACCCAAATGACAAATCCGGGATTGAGAGGGCAAGTCATTCACTCAAGTCACATAGCATTTCACTGTGCACATACATGTCGCACACATGCACACGGCAAGCCCACCTCCGCGCACGCACCCACCCCCGTGTGCAGGTGTGCTCCTGAGCAACCTTACCGCTTCTCAGCCTGTTGTGGGTGGAGAGCTGGAGGGCATTTTCAGGGCAGTTCCAGCGTTCCCAGGCAAACTGGAACTTGCACTCCTCGATGCCACTCTGGGCGCCCAAGGCCACGCTGGTAGTGTAGGTCAGGTAGGCCTGGCAAAGGGAGAAGGGGGATGAACCCGTGCCCAGCGTGGGTTATCTGGGATGTGGGGAGCCAGCCGGACTCACACAGGCCAGCTCCCTGCTGAGAAACAGCCATGGGCTTCTCGGTGAGGGTTTTGGCACTGCCTCCCCTCCCCTCTTCTTCAGAATAGTCCCCGAGGGTCCCGAGTAGGTAAAAGCAGGAGCCAGAGACCATCCTACCTTGGGACCTGTTATCAGGAAATTGTTCACTGACCTACCAAAGAGAGAAAAAGTGAGACAGAAGTGAATGCAGGTGAGACAACGGGGGCTTCCTTGACGGGGAGTGACGGGTGGGGGAAAGGACTTACCAGGCAGAGGCACTGAATGCCCAGCAGCATATGCCCAGGGCTGCCAAGAGCATCAACGGGCCCCCCATTGCCCTGCCCACTCCTCAGGGCCAAGTCCAGAGGAGAAGTGAGGAGAGGGCAGGACCCTTCTCAGTTTTTGTGTGAGAAAATTCTGAATGACCAAGGGGGAAAAGTCAACAGCTCGTCTCATTTGATCCTCACTGGCAGGGTTGCAGGAGCCACTGACCCAATGGGGGATCTGGGAGGAGGGACTCAGGCCAAAGCCTTGGAGGAAAGCCCCGCCCTGCCCAGCCTGACCAGCCCTTCTCCCCTCCCAGACTGAGAGAGGGGTTGAAACTTTTCTCTTACCCTGTGGTTTTCTTCCTCTATAAGTCAGTTTTGTCTCTTCCTACCTCTCTGCCCATTTCTCTGAATCACGTAGACTGGAGCAGGTGAGGTCCTGAGCCCTGAAGGCAGGTCACTTATTCTTGGAGCTATAGTTCTCATCTGTCAGCGAGACCCCACTCTCTGCCCTACCCTCTTCCCCCGGTGTTAATCATAGAGGAACTCCATTTGAGGGTCCTTCCTACACATGTACCCAAACTAGTGGTGCACTGTCCGTGCCTCCTCCCCTGAAGGCTGTGGGGTGATGAAAACTGCAGGGCTATGGAGGAGAAACACGTTAGAGCCCACCTGTGCAACAGTCCCTTCCACCAAGTTCTGGCCAAGCAAGTTCTGGTAAATTGCCTTTCTTCCTAGCAGGTCTGTCCTTTTGTATCTGAGGTTTAGAACTCCTCTTTGTTAATTTCTTTTTTTTTTTTTTTGAGTTGGAGTCTCACTGTCGCTCAGAATGGAGTGCAGTGGCCGGGAGCGGCCACTGCAGCCTTGAGCTGCTGGGCTCTGGCGATCCTTCTGCCTCAGCCTTCCGAGTAGCTGGAACTACAGGTGTGCGCTACCACGCCCGGCTAATTTTTTTGATTTATTGTAGAGATGAGGTCTCGTCAAGTTGCCCAGGTGGGTCTCGAACCTGCGGGCTCAGGCAGTCCACTCACCTCAGCCTCCCAAAGGCGCGGGATTACAGGCTGAGCCACTGAGTCCGGCTTGTTAATTTCTTATATACTTGAGAATCAACCTTTGGACCACACAGGCCTATATTTGAGAAGAGCAATGTCTTTATTTCTTTTCTTTTCTTTCTTTCTTTTTTTTTTTTTGATTTGGAGTCTCACTCTGTCTCTTAGGCTGGAGTGTAGTGGCACAATCATGGCTCACTGCAGCCTCGACCTCCTGGGCTCGGGATCCTCCCACCTCAGCCTCCCAAGTAGCTGGGACTACAGGCATGCTACCACCACACTCAGCCAATTTTTTTATTTGTAGAGATGAGGTGTTGCTATGTTGCCTAGGCTGGTCTCAAACTCCTGGGCTCAAGTAATCCTCCCACCTCAGCCACCCAAAGTATTGGGGTTACAGGGGTGAGCCACTGCATCTGGCTGATGCCTTTATTTCTGATACCATTTTGTTATTAGGACTTTAGCTTCTAAGGCAGGAATCTGTCTTTTAGATTTGTTGTGTATTCTTAGTGCTTAAGAAGGCACCTGAATGAATGAACAGATAAGTGAAAAATAAGTCCCTGGGTAGGGACTTGAGGCACCATTAGGTAAGGCTGGAGACTACAATGAAGGGGTGGGAATCATTCTCGGTTGGTGAAGCTCTTGGCCTAGGGAAGGAAGACCAGCAAAATTCAGAGGAAAGCACAGATGGGGGAAGTCACGGTTCTGACTGAGCCATCACGGTATCCAGGCACTTCCCAGACTGGTCCTGGCTTGGATGGGAAGAAGAACTCTACGATCCCCCTCTCAAAGGAATTCCAGGGGCCATTGGGTCCCCAGGCCTCTTAGAGGCAGTGCACTTGAAGTATGGGCCAGGATTGGTGTTAGTCTGCAAACTGATAGTTGTCTTTCTGTGACAAAATAAATACAAAAATGAAAGTGTTTAGAAATTTTGATATTTTTTGGTGGAGAAATTTGAGATATGTTGATCTAAATAGTAAGAAATCGGGTTTTGTTTTTTTTTTGGTTTGAGGCCTCATTCTGTCACCCAAGCTGGAGTGCAGTGGGACAATTTCAGCTCACTGCAGCCTCAACCTGCTGGGCGCAGCGATCCTTCCACCTCAGCCTCTTGAGTAGCTGGCACTACAGATGCGCACCACCTCGCCCAGCTAATTTTGATTTATTGTAGAGATGAGGTCTTGCCATGTTGCCCAGGCTAGTCTTAAACTCCTGGGCTCAGGCAATCCTCTTGCTTCAGACTTCCAAAGTGCTGGAATGACAGGCGTGAGCCACTGTGCCTGGCCTTGGGCTCCTATTTTGTATGTCTTTATTTCATTTGTTTTCTTTTTCTAGAAGGAAGGATATGACAAGTCCTTAGTAGACTAAAGCTTTGCCTCCCTGCCCTAGGCAGCTCCCTTCTTCTGCTTGCTTGGGGGCTTCTCTGCTTGGAGAAAAGAGGTGTTCCAGACTTGAGTCACTTAGGAAAAGCTTTGTCTCTTACTTTTCCCAAGCGAGAATCTAATGTTTAACTGTCACAGCAGAGTTGATTTCCATGGTACTCACTGTGGAGTCAGAACAGGGTTAATGATGGTCCCAGGTAGTTCCCTCAGCCCCTTGAAAGAGTTTTAGGAGTGGCTCTATATCCACTTCCTGTGTATGAATGGCTGGGTCTTATACTTCTGTGTCTCCCATAGCACCTGGCATTTAGTTGGTACTCTATAAAAAATATTATTCTTTTTTTTTTTTTTTTTTTTTGAGCTGGAGTCTCACTCTTGTTGCCCAGGCTGGAGTGCAGTGGCATGCTCGTGGCCACCACAGCCTTGACCTGCTGGGCTCAGGTGATCCTTCTGCCTCAGCCTTCCAAGTAACTGTATCTATAGACGCGCACCACCACACCCAGCTAGTTTTTTATTTGTGATTTATTATGGAGACGAGGTCTCACCAAGTTTCTCAGGCTGGTCTTGAACCCCTGAGCTCAGGCAATCCTCTTGCCTCGGTCTTCCAAAGTGCTGGCTGAGCCACTGCGCCTGGCCTATTTTCTAAGAAGCAGAGGGGAAATTAGTGAGACTTTTTGTGTATATAAACTTTATGCTCGCTCCTGCTCAAATTCTGTAAAGATTATATAGTTTTTCTAAATGGAATTAAGGGTTTAAGGAAAGGCCTCTGCTTCAGGTATCAGGAACCCTGGGCTTTGGCCACTAATTTGTTCTATGACTTTGGGCAAGCTGTTGACTGCCATGTAGACTGTTTCTTCATCTGTAAAATGAAGGCGTGGGAAAAATGTTGAGCATTGAATGACTCCTAAACACTTTCCCAGCTCTCTTATGTGTATAATCCCAATTTTAAGATTTATAAAATGTATGAATCCCAGAGGTGATTGTAAGCCAGAACCTTGTGTCTCTTGGCTGTGAGCATGGGAATAATCTTCTATACCTTTGAATCCTGCAGTTGGCCATCAGATGAACCTTTAAGTTGGACACCTATAGGATAACCAGTGCCTTCTTCAGAGTCCTTTGGGGTCTGTCTGTGTACCCCTTTACTACAGACAGAGGGTCCCCTGGAGAGAAGAGCCAGAGACAGACATTTCACACTGAGTCTACAGATCATTTCCGGCCAATCTGCCTCAGTTTCCTTAACCTCTTCCTTCCTTCCTTCCTTCCTTCCTTCCTTCCTTCCTTCCTTCCTTCCCTCCCTCCTTCCCTCCTTCCCTCCTTCCCTCCCTCCCTGTCAGAGTCTCATTCTGTCGCCCAGGCTGGAGTACAGTGGCACTCTCACGACCACCACAGCCTCGACCTGCTGGGCTAGGGCAATCTTTCCACTTTAGCCTTCCAAGTAGCTTGAACTACAGGCATGTGCCACCACGCCCGGCTAATTTTTTAATTTATTGTAGATATGAGGTCTCACCAAGTTGCCCAGGCTCATCTTGAACCTGTGGGCTCAGGCAATCCTCTCACCTCAGCCTCTCAGAGTGCTGGGATTATAGGCATAAGCCACCTCGCTTGGCCCCCAGCTCTATTATTTCCTTTGTTTTTGTTTGTTTGTTTTTTGAGTCAGTGTCTCACTCTGTTGCCCAGATTGGATTGCAGTGGCACGTTCATGGCCACTGCAGTCTTGACCTGCTAGGCTCAGGCGAGCCTCCTGCCTCAGCCTTCCAAGTAGCTGGAACTACAAACAGGTGCCATTACACCTGGCTAATTTATTTATTTATTTATTGTCGAGATGAGGTCTCGCCAAGTTGTCCAGGCTGGTCTCGAACTCCTGGACTCAGGCAATTCTCTTGCCTTAAAGTTCTGGGATTACGGGCATGAGCCACCACTCCCAGCTCATTTGTTTTTAAGTCATGATCCAACTCTTGGTTTCTCTCTTCCAGGAATGGAAATCTGAAGATGAAGACCAGAGCAGAAGATGACAGTAGAGACAGATGAGCCTATGACAAGACAGACCAAATAGTGTTCCCAAAGCAGTGACATGCTGGGGAATGATTAACAACTGGCTTTGGCGTGGCAGGAACCTGACTGGTGGTGTTTAATGACTTTTATGATGTAAATAATTCCACTGTGGCTGATTTCAAACTACCATCATGGTCTTGGGAAGAAATGTAGCATATCATTACAGAGTATTTCTATCACATAGATATAATGGATGTAAATCTCAAGAGTACAAGTTATAGTAAAATGTAGCAAAATAATTAGGAAGTGATGAATTTTGAGTATTTGTTATCTTTTTTTTTTTTTTTTTGTCAGAGTATCACTCTGTTGCCTAGGCTGGAGCGCAGTGCACAATCATGGCCATCACAGCCTTGATGTGCTGGGCTTAGGCAATCCCTCCACCTCAGCCTTCCAAGTAGCTGGGACTACAGGCACATGCCACCACGCCCAGCTAATTTTTTTGATTTATTGTAGAGATGAGCTCTCGCATGTTGTCCAAGCGGGTTTCAAACTCCTGGACTCAGGTAATTTTCTTGCCTCAGCCTCCCAAAATGCTGGGATTATAGGTATGAGCCACCGTGCCAGGCTGTTATCTTTGTTTTTATTTATTTTTATTTTATTTTATTTTTGAGTTGGAGTCTCACTCAATCATCCAGGGTGGTGTGCAGTGGCATGATTACAGCTCACTGCAGTCTTTGCCTCCTGGGCTCAGGTGATCCTCTTGCCTCATCCTCCCCAGTAGCTGTGACTATAGGCATGCAATACCATGCCTGGCTAGTTTTTTGATTTTTTTGTAGAGACAAAGTCTCACTGTGTTTCCCAGGCTGGACTTGAGTTCCTGGGCTCAAGCCATCCTCTACCTCAGCCTCCCAAAGTGTTGGGATCACAGGCATGAGCCACCGCACCTGGCCTTGTTATCTTTGTTTTTAATATAACTTATTTAGCCAGGCTTGATGGCTCACGTCTGTAATCCCAGCACTTTGGGAGACAGAGACTAGAGGATTGCTTGAGCTGAGGGATCACAGACCAGCCTGGGCAACTTGGCAAGACCTTGTCTCTACAATAAATCACAAAATTAGCCGGGCGTGATGGCACACGCCTGTAGTTCCAGCTACTTGGAAGGCTGAGGCAGAAGGATCACCTGGGCCCAGTGGGTGGAGGCTGCATTGGCCAGGAGTGTGCGGCTGCATTCCAGCCTGGGCAACAGAGTGAGATTCCAACTCAAAAAAAAAAAAATCTATATGTCTATATATTGTATTTAATTGTAAATTTGTATAATTTAACTTTAAATAATGACTGTGTTTAATCGCCAATTCTCAAAATTTCTAAAAACATAAGGATCAACTCTCCAGGGCAGGTACGGGCTGCTTCCAGCACACCATTGGGACCTAGTGTCCTCCCTCTAGGCCACTGGGAGATAAAGTGGCAATTATGCAATTGAACACCAAATAATCATTTCAGTTATGTGCAAGGCTTTAACCCTTGCTGAACCATAGGTCTTGCTACCCTGCCTTCAAGGAGCTTAGTGTCTAGTAAACAGGAGGTAAGGTGTGTATCAGTCTGTAATGTCAGGCAGAAAGTACACGTGGATACAATGAGTAAGTTCATGTCCCTCTGGAAAGGAATGCACAGAGCTGGAGAGGAGGTAAAGCCAGGTAATACTGAAGGCCCCTTCTACCTCTAATGTTACATGACGATTAGGTTCCAGAGTCCAGGATCAATGAAGAAGGAACCAGAGTCATCCTTGCTGTGCCCAGCTTCAGGAAATCCGGAGGCCATTCAGGGAACCATATTGTGTTTGACCTAGGAAGTTGACAAGGAGACAACTGAGACCATGAGAGAGGGGTTGTACTCAGGGTCACACAGTGATTTGGGGCCAAGAGAGCTTGGATCTCACCATCCTGGTTTGCTCTGGCCGAAGAGGTTGCTCACAGTGTCATGGGGCTTTCAGAGCAAAAACCAGGAGAGTCTTGAACAATCTGAGGTAACTGGTCACCCTGCAGCAAATGTTTGCATATCCTAGGCCAGTGCTTCTTTCCCGTATGTGCTCTCACTAAACTTCCCCAATCCGTGGTTCCCTCCATTTCTTTCCCAGGCTTCTTGCAGGGCTCTGGGCCCACAGGGGCTGCTTAGACTGTGGGGTAAGTTGGGGGAAGAGTTGGGAGGGTGTGGAATGGGGGTGGAGGTGACTGGTGAATGCCAGAAGACAAAGAGGTAGGATTTCTGACTTTTTACACTTCTCTGCTAATTAGATAAGGGGTGGGGAAGGGGGGGAATGAGGCTCTGTGCATATTCTTCCGAGCTGTGACACTGAACAGAGCTCAGGGATTTTCTATCTCTGGTCTCCACCCCTCCTCCCTGGAAACTTCCCGCCCCCTGGGGACACTTGACTCCCAGTCCAAATGCCACAGCTGCTTGAGCTCCTGACCCTCCCTTTTGCCCCTTCAATTTTGCCTCAGTGACTTGCCAAGTTCCCCAACAATAAGCCCGGGAAGAAAGAGGGGACTATTTCAGTTTTCCCTTCCAGATCCAGGGTTCTAGGTGTGGGAGGGAACAAGGGGACCTCCTCTGTGGAAGTGGGAGCAGTTGGTGGTCTGTTGAACACATGGGCCTGTGAGGACTGGGATGCATTAGGAGGGATCAATCTGCAAGCCACAACTGGATATCTTTCATGTTGAAAGTTGTGTTTCTTCACCATACTGGAAGCTGCTAGGACTGGACCTTGTCAATCCCAGCTCCACAAGTACCTCCCAAGAATAAGAGCATATTTCTCCCATCTGACTGAGATGCCCAGATAGCAGAGGCTTCATCTTCACTGGGAAGGATTGGAGTCAGAGGAGCTTGACCGAGAAGAGGCTTCAGTTGGCTAAAACCTCTTTATTCTACTTTGTATTTCCTCACTGCTCTAAATCCCCATCTCTGGACGCTGGGTTGGACACAGAAGTTCTCAGTGTTTTTTGAATAATTGTCAAGGATGAAAGTATGGAGCTGGTTGCGGGATTTTTTTTTTTAGTTTTCAGAGAAATATGCATCCACCCATTCATTTATTCATTCCAAAAATACCTACTGAGTTCAAGCCAGTACTCAACGTCTGCGGGTCCAAGATGAATTAGGAGATATTTTTATCTTGGGGGAGCTCTCAGGCTGGTATGAAAGAGAGAAATTTAAACAATTTGTAACAATACAGCAAGATGAACTTTGGAAAGGTGGAGGGGAGTGGGGGTGAGGAAATTCCATAGAGGACTTATGATGGAGACCTGCCACCTGGTGGCTGTGAGTGGTATAACAGACTCCTGTTGTCAGGATGTGAGACTCAGTCCTGGAATTTTGCTTTCAGTGAGCACCTTGCCTAATAGCCAGCCAAGTGGCTGGCACAGAGGTGGCCATATAGTAAAGATTATAAAAGGATCTTTGTCCCTGGAAAACTTGCAGTGTGCTTATGGATATACAGTATAATTGAAAAAGCTCGGCCTGTAATCCCACGCCTTGGGAGGCCGAGGTGAGTGAATTGCCTGAGTCCGCGGGTTCGAGACCCGCCTGGGCAAATTGGTGAGACCTCATCGCTACAATATTCATTAATTTAAAAAAAAAAATACAGTGAGCATGGCGTCTCAGGCCTATTATCCCAACACTTTGGGAGGCTTAGGCGGGAGGATTGCTTGAGGTCAGGAGTTAAAGACCAGCCAAGGCAACAGAGCAAAAAAAAAAAAGAACAGGAAATCAAACACTGCATGTCTCACTAAGCTAAGGATCTGCAAAGGCATACAGAACGCTACAACGGACTGGGTGTAATGGCTCACGCCTGTAATCCCAGCATTTTGGGAGGCTGAGGTGGAATGATTGCTTGAGCTGAGGATTTTGAGACCAGCCTAGGCAACTCTTCTACTCCACTGGGACCTACAGTGAATTGATCTTACCATTTCCCCTGCCGTCCTTCACCCCTCTCGTGTCCTCACTTTCTTACTCAACTTAAGTCACATTGTCAATGTATTCACTCCTTTGCCTCTGCCCTCCACTCACTTGCCTCCACTCAATTCGTTGTAGGAGCATGGCTAAATGAAGTCCAGTTAAGCCTTGATTACATTCAATTCCCTGCTCACTTCATTCCTGTAATTGCGTAACTGAATGTGGCTGGAGAAAAACGTACAACCATGTTATTTGGTTTCACTTTATGATCATGACCACTAACTAAAGGGATCTCTTAATGTGTTCAGCAATCCTACTCTATTTCTTTATTTTTATTTACTTATTTATTTGAGTCAGAGTCTCCGTCTGTCTCCCAGGCTGGAGTGCAGTGGCACGCTCATGGCCGCTACAGCCTCGACTTGCTGGGCTCAGGTAATCCTTCCGCCTCAGCCTTCCAAGTAGCTGGAACTACAGGCATGTACCACCAGACCCGGCTAATTTTCTTATTTATTGTAGAGGTGAGGTCTCACCAAGTTGCCCAGGCTGTTCTCAAACCCGTGGACTCAGGCAGCCCTTTCACCTTGGCCTCCCAAAGTGCGGAGATTATAGGTGTGAACCACCGCACTTGGCCCTACTTTCTTTAAACTGTTTACTCTCCCATTCTCCCATTCTAAGGGGGACATGGGACACACACCTGTAGTCCCAGTTACTCTTAGGCTGCAGTAGCTATGTTTGTGCCACTGCATCTCAACCTGGGCAACAGAGTGAGACTATGACTCAAAATAATAATAATAATAATAATAGTAGTAGTAGTAGTTTATTGCCTGGTGTGGTGGTGCATACCTGTAATTCCAGTACTTTGGGAGACTGAGGCAGGAGGATTGCTTGAGCTCAGGAGTTTGAGGCTGTGGTGAGCTGTGATCATGCCACTGCACTCCAGCCTGGGCAACAGAGTGAAACTCTGACTAAAATAATAATAATAATAATAATTGTTTCTTGCCTGGCATGGTGACTCACACTTGTAATTTCAGCACTTTGGGAGGCTGAGGCAGGAGGATTGCTTGAGCTCAGGAGTTTGAGACCAGCCTGGGCAACATAGCAAGACCTTGTCTCTATTTAAAAAAATGAGCCATATGTGATGGTGACTCATGTAGTCCCAGCTACTTGAGAGGTTGAAGATTGCTTGAGCCCAAGGGTTTGAGGCTATGGTGAGCTGTGATCATGCCACTGCACTCCAGCCTCAGCGCCGGAGTGAGACTCCGACTCAAAAAGAGAAAAAAAATATTTCTTGACCCTACTACTCTCTCCAGCTACCATTCTGTGCTTCAGCTTCTCTTCATAACAAAACTCTTTGAAATAGTTCTCCCAGCAACCCCTTCGAGTTCCCTCCCACTGAAGAAGTTTTTCTGTCCTGTCAATAAATCCTGCTTTAAAAAAAGAGAGAGATTTGCATTTCTCTGATGATGAGAGAGGCTGAGCACTTTTTCTTGTGTCTGTTGGCTGCCCGTATATCTTCTTCTGAGAAATGTCTATTCATGTCTTTTGCCCACTTTTTAAAGGGGCTGTTTGTTTGTTTTCTTTCGGTGCATTTGAGTTCCTTGTAGATCCTAGATGTTAGGCCTTTGTCAGATATACAGTTGACAAATATTTTTTCCCTTTCTGTGGGGTGTCTCCCCGCTCTCTTGATAGTTTCTTTTGCTTTGCAGAAGCTTGTTAATTTGATGAGGTCCCACTTGTCTATCTTATTTCTTAAGGTATTGGCCTTTAGGGTTCTGGATAGGAATTTATCAAAACCACATTGAGATACCACCTAACCTCTGTAAGAATGACTGTCATTAATAAAACAAACAACAACAGATGCTGGCGAGGATGTGGAGAAAAAGGATCACGTCTACACTGCTGGTGGGAATGCAAACTTGTACAACCTCTCTGGAAAACAGTCTGGAGGTTTCTGAAAGAATTAGAAATTGACCTTCCGTATGACCCAGCAATTCCCCTATTGGGAATATAACCAGAGGAACTCAAATTATTCTACAAAAAAGATACCTGCACACAGATGTTTGTTGCAGCTCATTCCCCCCAAATTTCTCTGTCTCTACATTTTCATCTTTTCAAAAACGTCATATACATGGACTCATACAATCTGTAGGCTTTGTGTCCAGCTCCTTTCACTTAACATAATGCTTATGAGACCCACGTGTGCTGTTGTTTCAGTAGTTTGTTCCCTTTTATTGCTGAATTGCATTCCATTGTATGGATGTACCACAATTTGTTCATCCATTCACCAGCTGATGAAAATTTGGATCACTTCAAAATTTTGGCTATTGTGAATAAAGCCAACATAAACATTCATGAACAGGTTTTTGTGTGAATGTAATTTTCATCACACTTGGGTAGATTCCTAGGTGCGGAATTGCTGAGTTGTGTAGTAATGGTATGTTTATCTTGATAGGAGCCAATCAAATGATTTTCCAAAGTGGCTGTCTATTTTCATTCCCACCAGCAGTGTGTGAGAGTTCCAGCTGCTCTGCATCCTCATTAGTGCTTGGTATTGTCAGTTTTTAAAAACTGTTAGCCATTCTCACAGTGTATAGGACTATCTCACCGTTATTTTATTTTATTTATTTTTTTGAGTTGGAGTCTCACTCTGTTGCCCAGGCTGGAGTACAGTGGCATGCTCACTGCCACCACAGCCTTGACCTGCTAGGCTCAGGCGATCCTTTCCCTCAGTCTTCTAAGTAGTTGGAACTACAGGCACGCACCACCACACCTGGCTAATTTTTTGATTTATTGTAGAGATGAGGTCTTGCCAAGTTGCCCAACCCGTTGGGCTCAGGCAATCCTCTCACCTCGCTTCCCAAAGTGCTGGGATTATAGGCAGGAGCCACCGCGCCTGGCCTCACCCTGATTTTAATTTGTGGTTTCTTAACAGCTAATGATGCTGAGCATCTTCTCTTTTCTTTCTTTCTTTTTTTTTTTGAGTTGGAGTCATGAGCCATCATGCCCGGTCAAAGAATCTACAGCTCAATAGAAAAACTGACAAAGAACATTAATAGACCATTCATAGGCCAAGGCATAAAAATTGCCCCTCAACACATGAAAAGATGTTCAAACCCAGTCTTAGTAAGAGGAATACAAGTGGAAACTACACTTAAGTATCATTTCTCACCTATCAGCCTAGCAAAAATTCAAAAGTTTCATAACATTCTATTCAGCATGGCTGTGAGGAAATATCAGACTCAATTCCATTGTTGATGGGAAATGCCAAATTCCAAAACCCCTGAGAAGTGGAATCTGGAAATATCTACCAAAATTATAGGCGCATTTACCTTTCAATCTAGAATTCCATTTTTGAGAATCCATCTGCAGATACAACTTGATAAGTATGAAATTACATATATACAAGTTTATTCATTGAAACACTGTTTATAACAACAAAAGACAGAAAACAACCCAGCAGCAAAATATGGGCAAAATAAACTATCCACACAATAGTATGTATTCTGCATCCCTAGAAAAGTTATTAAACTATCTCTTCTCTATGTACCGTTATAGAGATATCTTCAGGATATATTGCTGAGTGAAAAACGCACAGGGTGAAACAGTGTGAAGAGTGTGCCCCTTTTATGTAATTACAGGGGGTGAGAATAATATACATTAGTATTTGTTCACATTAGCAAAAGGAAACATATACGAAAGGGTAAACTGAGGCAAGGTGGGCCAGTGCCATGGGAATAATGCAAGATTGCAACAGAGAGGAAAGTAGAAGGAAGTGACGTTTATTATTCACCTTTCACAGATGGAAAGGGCGACAGCACTCAGGCAAGTGTGGTGTGGAAGGCTGAAAACTAGGTGTATTTGAGGTTCTTTAAAGCAAGGTGTCTTAGACCCGAAGGAGGTCTGAGCCAGAAAAAATGTCCAGAGTTGTATTGTTCCATTTCCACAGCGGTCACATGAATCTAGCATATTTTTTTTTTTTTTTTTTGAGTTGGAGTCTCACTCTGTTACCCAGACTGGAGTGCGGTGGCCGCTCCCGGCCACCGCAGCCTCGACCTGCTGGGCTCCGGCAATCCTTCCGCCTCAGCCTTCCAAGTAGCTGGAGCTACAGGCGCGCACTACCACGCCTGGCTAATTTTTGCTTTATTGTAGAGACGAGGTCTCACCAAGTTGCCCAGGCGGGTCCCGAACCCGCGGGCTCAGGCTATCCACTCACCTCAGCCTCCCAAAGGCGCGGGATTACAGGGTGAGCCACCGAGCCTGGCTGAATCTAGCATCTTGACGTTGCCAGGCATCAATGTCTCTTGACCTCCGGTGGTGGGCTGGCGGTTGTCACAGGCAGCCAATAGCAATGTATCAATACAAAAGCCTAAAAGATAGATTGTTAGCAAGACTGGACATGTTTAAGGGGTCCTGTGTAATCACCAGTTTCCAAAACTAAAATGTTTCTCTTGTTAATGATTATAGGGTAAAGGACGCGTGGGCCTTGTAAGCTGAGAAGCAAGGGAATGTCGAAGGGTGAGGCTCAAGCAAAATGGCTGTGCTGTTTCAAAATGGACACTTTAGATCCTAAACTTCTAGGGCTCCCTCCTTTCAATAGGGATGATACATAAAAAAATGAATAAAAGTAGTTTCCTATAGTCTTGGAGATGGGTTAGGTTGGATATTGGTATATGTGGACAAGGTGGGAGCAAGACTTTTCAAACTTTTAAGTATTGTTTTGATTTTCAGATGTGAATTAGGATTCATTAAAAATAATTACAGGCCGGGCTCGGTGGCTCAGCCTGTAATCCCAGCACTTTGGGAGGCCGAGGCGAGTGGATTGCCTGAGTCCGATGGTTTGAGACTAGTTTAGGCAACTTGATGAGACCTCGTCTCTACAATAAAATAAAAAATTAGCCAGGCCTAGTAATGCGCACCTGTAGTTCTGGCTACTTGGAAGGCTGAGACAGAAGGATTGCTCGAGCCCAGCAGGTCGACGCTGGGGTGGCCATGAGTGTGCCACTGCCCTCCACCCTGGGTGACAGAGTGAGACTCCAATGCAAATAAAAATAGTAATAATAATTATAAACAAAAATTTACAATTTAAAACATATTCATTAGTGTTTTTTTTTTTTTGGAGTCAGGGTCTCACTCTATTGCCCAGGCTAGAATGCAGTGGCATGCTCACGACCGACCACCACAACTTCGACCTGATGGCTCAGGTGATCCTTCCGCCTCAGCCTTCCAAGTAGCTGGAACTACAGTTGCATACCACCATGCCTGGCTAATTTTTGATTTATTGTAGAGACAAGGTCTTGCCAAGTTGCCCAGGCTGGTCTTGAACCCTAGGGCTCAGGCAATCTTCTCGCCTCGGCTTCCCAATGTGCTGGTATTATAGGCGTGAGCCACCACGCCTGGCTTATTCATTAATTAAAAACAAAAATACAGTGGGCGTGGTGTCTCAGGCCTATTATCCCAACACTTTGGGAGGCTTAGGCGGGAGGATTGCTTGAGGTCAGGGGTTAAAGACCAGCCAAGGCAACAGAGCAAAAAAAAAAAAAAAATTTGCCAGGCGTGGTGATGTATACCTGTCGTCCCAGCTACTTGGGAGGCTGAGGCAGAAGGATCGCCTGAGCCCAGGAGGTTGAGGCGGTGGTGAGCTGTGATCCTGGCACTGCACTCCACCCCAGCCTGGGTGACAGAGTAAGACCCCAACTCAAAACCAAAAAAAAATAAAAACAAAACAAAATGTAGGCGTTGGGTTAAAAGAAAGACAGGTTTTTAAAGATAAGCAGTCAACTATGCAAAGAAC